>JBBPCX010070545.1:0-10575 GCA_037974365.1 Hydrocynus forskahlii
GAGAGAGCCTAATTTGGGGAATTATACAGGACAGAAAAGCAGTCAATCCTCCCTTTATTTTGGTGTCTGAATATTTTCGTCAATATCATTGTCAAAACGTGTTTGTTTATGCTAATGAAAGCGAGATTTGTTAATAGTTGGTACAAAAAAAGACAATGTGAGTAAATTTTAAGTGGATGTACGGTTCCATGTGAGCATTTGGGCACGTCTGGTCAAATTATGCACTTTGTTAATTTCCTATGAGAAATCAGTTATGATCACTTCTGTATGAGACTAGTGTAAACATTATGTTCATTACTTATTTGCTCAATGCAACATACTGGATAAATGTGAGCACCACCAGTCTTTTGTTTGACCCTCTTTGTCTAAAATAGCAGCAAGCAAACAGTTCTTCCTGACACACAAGGCTTTCACTTTTTTGTTTCCCCTGTGTCTTCGAGAACACAAGGAAGTTTCAAAATAGAAACCACTAATCTTGCATGCATCTTCTTGTCTGGGGACGGAGAACGCCTTTTAAACTTTAACCTTTCACTCACTGAAGTAGTACAAAACTTTTACAAAGAAAGTCTTGAATGTTTTGAATTATTGTAATGCAATCTTCAACCTCTTTCGTTCGGCGGTATCTTCACTTAGGAACAAAATCCAAATCCAAGAATGACTGATATTTAGTAGAATCCATTATACCTTCTATCGCCACAACATTTCATGTTATTTGGATGGTCCTGGTTAGATTCTTTCTAGATGTTCAGCTGGTCTTTAGCCACTGATTATATATGTATGAACTGTGACTGAACCTTAAACTGAATATAAAAGATTCTACTCAATCAAACCGTAACCGTAACCCTTACTCTGACCTTAACCCAAATTTTAAATATAATCCTAATCCTAAATCTAAACTAAACAGCAAACAATTGAAGTATCTGTAGATAATATAGGGTCCATCTTAATAAAGTGTGATCTTTGTTCCTGTGCCACTGGCCACCACACAACCCTTAACAGATCCAGTCCAGATGGTAAGATGTTGTTTTGTTAAAATGCTTCCCATTTTTCTCTTTCAAAGAGTTTTAAAGAGCTCAGAGAATAATGCTAAAAGTCAAAATGCCTTCAAAGTTGAGGTATAGTTTGTCGTGCACTGGCATAGCAACACTCCATCACTTCCTGTGTGTATGAAACTGTGATGTATGTTAATAATTTACTATACTAACCTGCCAAACTCATACTATGAAGATAAGTACACAGTATATACTTCGTAGTATTAGTAACTGGAACATAACAGTTGACTTTAGTGACCACAGTTAAAGTTTCCTTTTGATGCCCCTTTTATGTGCAACAACACTGCACAGTGGGCATCAGTATTCATTTCCACCCAAATCATCTCATAGGTCTTTGTGAAAATGTCAAGCTGGGATATTTTAGATATCTTTTACAAATGAGTCAATGATCTTTAGTTTCAGATCCTCAATCTGCTGTGGTCTGTGGTTACTGTCAGCACAACACCCAACAGGGTCACACAGATTCAGAGTCAGATAAGCTCTGAGATGTAAAAAAGGCTAGTGGATTGGCTGAAAGGGTGTCCAGATATCATTGTATTACATTTGGTAAATAACGTATAGTCATGGATTAAAATGTCACACATTTTTCATATTTCATTACAGGTATTATATTCTTTGAAATATTGTTTGGAAAAAAAGTCAAATTGATTGACTGAAAGGGTGTAACAAATAATAAATAACAAATAATGCATTACAATATACACAAATTGTTCATATTTCACTCGAGACGCTTCACGGGGGAAATTCTGGACTGCAGCTGCGAGGGATGCGTCAAAGGGCACCAGTCAATCAGCAGTAAGAAGAAATAAATAGTGTTCTCGGATTGGCTATTTCTAACCTCGCGCCTCTGAGTACAGCGGTATTTCACCATCCCAAGACGAGCTTTCTATGTGTTCTCAGGACAGTATTAAAAATAATAATGGTAGCTGAATTTACATTAAGACAAAATTAGTAAATTATATTTTTCTTAATAATTTAGCACTAAAATGCATGAAAAATTATATATTGGCACGAATAAAGATGAGACATCCGGGGCTCATCCACCACGCCCCCTCATCCTCGTGCTGGGTTGCCAACTGACACGCCCAAACAAACAACCCAGCACGAGGACGAGGGGGTGTGGCGGACAAGGCCCAGACGTCACAAAAGCAAATAAAAACATTGCAGAGGATTTCTGTAGTTTCTGCTTTAGTGCGGGGGTTTCAGCAAACAAGTATTAGGTTGGTTCCCATAAAAAATCTGTGAGCGACTGAAATCTGCATTTCAATGAGGGGTTACTGTATTTTATTATACATACATGCATACACACACATTATATATATCCAGCTGTGCTCATAAGTTTACATACCCTGGCAGAATTTATGATTTCTTTTTTTCAGAGAATATGAATGATAACACGAAGTTATTATGGGGAAAGCAAGAGTTGTCAAAGGATCTGAGGGAAAAGGTAGCTGAACTCTATAAAACAGGAAAGGGATATAAAAAATATCAAAGGAATTGAGAATGCCAATCAGCAGTGTTCAAACTCTAATTAAGAAGTGGAAAATTAGTTCTGTTGAACAACTAAAATTTCAGCCACAACTGCCAGGAAAATTGTTTGGGATGCAAAGAAAAACCCACAAATAACTTCAGGTGAAATACAGGACTTTCTGAAAACATGTGGTGTGGCTGTTTCAAGATGCACAATAAGGAGGCACTTGAAGAAAGATGGGCTGCATGGTCGAGTTGCCAGACGAAAGCCATCACTACGCAAATGCCTCAAAGTATCCTGCTTACAATATAACAGCACAGAGACAAGCCTCAAACCTTCTGGCGCAAAGTCATTTGGAGTGATGAGCCTAAAATTGAACTTTTTGACCACAACCATCAACGCCTTCAGCCAACCACTAACCATGAGTGAAAGAAAAGTTTTTGTGTTATCATTCTTATTCTCAGAAAAATGGTTAAGAAATCATAAATTCTGCCAGGGTATGTTAACTTATGAACACAACTGTATATATACAGGAACAAATAGGCTCCCAAAACACTAACACTAAAACTCAGCTTCATACTTTACCCTTAAAGAAAATGTAAAGGTAAACCCGTATTCGTACTGTACAGTTTACACTGAACTCCTGCAGTGCTAGAATGTAAAATACAGATATGACCACTATATAGACTGTACTGTAATTCATGCACACCCGTTTTCTTCGGTATGCACTGTCGATTTCTTTGGTATAAGCAGGTAAATACAGTAATAAATTAATTTACAGTAATAAAAATACAGGACTGCGTTTGCCAGAGATGCGTCAGGGTAGCAGCAAATCATTATTTTTTGGTTGTTTATGTTTGGGCGTGACCAAAAGCAAAAGAAAATGTGTAGGATGTTAATATTATGTTATTAATTCGTGATAGACTATATATCTATTATTATTTCGTGATAGACTGAAGTCGCGACTGCTGAACAGCGATTAAATGGGGGTTGACTGTATATGAGATATATGATTATATATTTACACACGTGTGTGTGTGTGTGTGTGTGTAAATGAGGCACCGTGGTGGATGGGGTGGTTACTAATTGCTAGAAAAGAATAATAGATCCTTCCAATGAATACCTGAAAGAATAAACTAGTAGCTGACTATGCCACCCTGGGAATTTTACCCAAGGAAATATTACCATCAAGGTCACACAGGTTCGTTCTACTCAAATTGGAGCAGGAGACATGTGCCCAGTTCAAGTTAAACAAATTTATTAAACATTCATTAAAGAAGATCACATCACAAAACAAGCATTTAAAATAGAAAATGCAAAAGGCACAAAACATTACATTAAAAAGCAAAATGCAGCATAGGATTACCAGCGGGACTCAAAAGAACAGTACCCAACACACATGCACCCACACACACACACACTCACCCAGTGACCAGTACACCCAGCACACAGTGGAATCCCAACGCTGTTCAGACTCTCTGCTGCAACAAAGTCAGTATTTACAATGTTAATATGTCAGTAACATAAACCTGTTACACCCAAAGGCAGTTGGGGCAATATCACTTCTCATATTAATGCAGAAAGAGCTGCACACGGTTCATGTGTTGCAGTCCCATGCACGCTCCCCAACCAGCAGGGTGCAGCATTGAGCCTGAAGATCGGAGAGTGAGAAGCAGGAGCAAGTCACTGCCGGCAACGCCAAAAGCACAGCCAAGCACAAAGTAAACTTAATACGTAACAAAACAGTAATACAAAACAATTTGAACAGAACAACACAACAGAAAAACAGAAAAACTGAAAAAAGCACGACCAGGCATGGCTAGAAACTCAGGAAGTATGTGTGGGTAACCAGGCTGGCTACAAGAGAGAGAAAATAAAATGATTACCTTTAGAACACTCAACCCCCAGCCACTGAATGGAGAATACATACCGTTACTGCGCCGGCTCATCATAAGCCCCACGGCCCAGTTTGCCAAGAGCTTGAATTAACTAAAGAAAACAAACTCCATTATACTCCCATAGCACGAACCACATCCGTCATAGTAATTGCTTTAATAATTTAGCATGCCTGAAACGCTAGGGACATCACTTAGTTAACACCAACCACTTATGCAGCTTTTCCTTAAACGGCATGCGAGTGGAGTGGCACTTCTGCCGGTTACGGACCGGCTATGCAAATGAACAGGCTATGGTTACTACAGTATAAAAATGTTAACAATAGTTACCACACTTACCTTTCCCTAAACGCGGCCATGGGCACACAGCAGCCAAACAATGTGAGGCAGGGACACCTAACACAAGGAAGACGCCACGCGCCTTTAAACCTTACTCAAAAGTCCCACACCAGCTGACAGTTACCTGCCAGTCCTAAGACGACACGTGACCAGCAGACACATCCTCGGCTACATACATAAGAATATAATATCTGTCTCAATATTTGTTTTTCCTAATTGTAGTAGAAAACTATGGATGTTTTGAGAACCCTTAAGACTGTGGTAGTGGCATGATAGTGTGTGGCACACTGGCACAAGTGTGCCCGGCAATGCAGCATCCGTGTGAGTCCAGTATCACTGCGTTGTGGAAAAATAGAGAAAAACTGCTCAATCCTCAGTGGATTGAAAACATTAGAAACCCAAGCTTTGAAGTGAAAGTGACCATTCTGTCACACATGAACACCCCACAGCATGAACAGTTTGAAATTCTCTGCATTTATCGCATTCACCAAGTGAAGCAGCAGGCAGCCAGGAACACAGTGCTGTGCTCACACGGGGAGCAGTGTGTGGGGACGGTTCCTTGCTCAGGGTTCCTCAGAGGTGTTTAGCAGTCTCGGGAACCGAACCCACGACGTCCTAACCACTAGGCCACCCGCTGCCCCAGTCGCAGTGTTTGCTTTCATTTGTTGCAAGAAAGGTTCCAACTTCTGCAAGGCAGTCTGACAGAATGGAACAAAGACCAAATAAATTTGCTGTATTTATATGCTAAGAAAAGGGAGTGGGCTGAAGTGGCAACCTCCTGTGCCTGGAGGATGCCGATTTACACGAGAAAGTTCTGTATGTGTTGTGATAGTGCAAAAGATATGCAAAAAATGTAACTGTGCAAAAAGATGAGCAGCAACTATGGAGACATGTTATAAAAAAGACAGCAGCAACTTTCTGGACTGCAGATATTGAAGGGTATATGTAAGTTAGAGCGCAAGAATATATGTAAGAGTGCAAATATAAATAAAGTGAAATGTGCAAACTGTAAAAACTGAACATATGAAATAAGATGTGCAAACTGTAAACCATGTAAGACATGGTAGCAGCAACGTCAGACTTCAGAGTTTATGGGGGGGCAGTGAGGAGTGGGTGGGAGAGAGGGGACAGAGTTCAGCTTCCTGATGGTCTGGTGGATGAAGCTGTTCGCAAGTCTGGTGGAGCGGGCACGGATGCTCCTGTATCTCCTCCCAGAGGGCAAGAGGCTGAAGAGATTGTGTGCAGGGTGGCTGGCGACACACACACAATCATAGTTGCTTTTTGGATAAGGCGGGTGTTATACATGTCTTGCCGGGAGAGGAGTGTGGCACCGATGACCTTTCCAGCTGTGCTTATTATGCGCTGCAGGGTTTTCCTTTTGTGGTCAGTGTAGCTCCCACCCCACACAGTGATGCAGGTGGTGAGGACACTTTCAATGACGCCCCTGTTTCCTGAGGATGTATAGGCGCTTCTGTGCCTTCTTTGCCAGTGTTGCAGTGTTGGTGGTCCAGGAGAGGTCCTCACTGATGTGCACCCCCAGGAATTTGGTGCTGCTCACTTTTTCTAAATTCATACCATCAGTTTTATGGTATGGCATTACATAACTCTTTGAAAAGCCATTGTGTAGAAATGCAACGTAAACACATCATAAAGTCAATGTCTCGCAAAAGCTGCACGAACAGCCAGTTTTAAATTCACTGTTGTTGTGATGTCACAAAAACCAATGACTTGCATGCATCCTTCGATTCAGTCTATAGCAGTTTAACTCCACTCACTCGCAATAACATTAGAAGGATCATTTCAGGCTGGTTTGTTTTTTTGAATGGGGCCCAATAAACTTTAGAAATTTGAACTTGAGAATTTTTGATGATGTTTAGGGTGACTGTTGACCTCTAGTGTCTGTTTGCAGTGCTACCAGTTGCAAACTAAAGCAAAAGTTAAACTTCTAAAATGTCTTAGCTGATGGAGAAAGTGGAAAACTTTGATTTTTTTCCAAACTGATTCCTTAAAATAAAATACAAAATCACGTTAGATATGGGAACAAAGGGCAGTGAAAAACAATTTAGACTATATGAACAAAAGTATTGGGACGTCTGACCATTACACCAACATGGATTTATGTGACATTGCATTCAGATACAAAGACTTTAATATGGAGTCCTTCTCCCCTTTGCAGCTACAACAGCTTCCACTCTTCTTGGAAGGCTTTCCACAAGATTTTGGAGTTTCTGGGGGAATTTGAGCGCATTCATTCTGTCGAGTATTTATGAGGTCATGTACTGTAGGACGAGAAGGTCTGGATCTCCATTCCAGTTCATCCCAAAGGTGCTGGATGGGGTTGAGGTCAGGGCTCTGTGTGGGCCAGTCAAGTTCTTCCACACTGAACTCATCCAGCCGTGTCTTTATGGAGCTCGCTTTGTGCACTGGGGCACAGTCATGCTGGAATAGAAAAGGTTCTTCCCCAAATTGTGTCCACAAAGTTGGAAGCGTGGCGTTGTTCAAAATGTCTTGGTCTGCTGAAGTATTAAGATTAAGCTTCAAATAAGGGGCCTAGCCTAAACCCTGAAAAAGAGGCATGTCCTAATATGTTTGTCCATACAGCGTATGTTTAAAAGAAATGAGCA
This sequence comes from Hydrocynus forskahlii, assembly GCA_037974365.1. Lineage (NCBI taxonomy): Eukaryota > Metazoa > Chordata > Actinopteri > Characiformes > Alestidae > Hydrocynus > Hydrocynus forskahlii. The sequence goes on from JBBPCX010070545.1 coordinate 7,382, forward strand.
GCAAAACAACCTAAAGAAGAGATTAGAACAATGACTTTTGCTCATCAAACTTATTAAATATACTAATTAGCAGCAGGCAGCAACCCAGAGTCTGAGAGGAGTGTGATCAGCTTGGGTAGATTTTATAATATGCCTGGCTTTAGTACCTCTGTTCAGTTTTGGAGCCAGAGCTGGAAAAGTACAGAGAAACTAACAGGTCCATCTCATGGAAAGCTAAATTCTTGAAAAAGTCGAACATAGCATTGGGTTTGCTGTGTAGTCAGACAGAGTGTAGTTTTATCACTACAATGTTTGACCACTAGAGGCTGATGTTGCTCCACAGTGATGATAATATCTATATTCATGCCATCAGTTATATGATATGGCATTGCATAACTCTTTGAAAAGCCATTGTGTAGAAATGCAATGTAAACACATAAAGTCCATATCTCACAAAAGCTGCACGAACAACCAGTTTTAAATTCACTATTGTTGTGATGTCACAAAAAACAATGACTTGCATGCATCCTTTTATTCAGTCTATAGTAGTTTAACTCCACTCACTCGCAATAACATTAGAAGGATCATTTCAGGCTGGTTTGCTTTTTAAATGGGGCCCAATAAATGGCATCCAACCAGGACAGAGGTCATTTACATATATCAGCTTTAAAAGCTCAGCAACAAAAACAGGCTGTGTAAATCTAATGGATATGGAGAGGCTGGAAATAGTCATATACATGCTTTTGGTACATAAAAAAGTGCTTTCGGTACCTAAAAAGTATTTTATTCCCATAAAAAGACTTTTCAAGTAATATTCCCAATAAATTTCCTAAGTAGAACTTCCTAAGTAGCAGAAAGCGAAGAACCTTAAGTACTTAGTAACTGCAACCAAACTTCTAATTTCATCCGACATCCATCAGATTGGGAACTGAAGCCTGTTGGCCTTCTGTTCTTCTTTTTTGGATCATTTTGGATTTTAAATGATACAACTACGTTCAAAAGTGATTTGACCAGTCACGAAGTCACGAAGTATAGGTATTGTTACCAATGTTACAAATTGACACTGGAATTACAGTAGTAACTATATGTTAATGGTTCTTAATAAATTTTTCATGTTTGTTTATACTTCTATTCATCTGAATATTTTTTTCCACATTTTTCATTACTTCGTTTTAATTTTCTCTTTAATTTATTCTAACCATATTGCACAGTCTCATAGATGTTTCAGGGGCACATTTCACTACACGTTATACTTGTATAACTAGGTATGTGACACAAAGAATCTTGAACCTTGCAATCTTGAGATGTACCTGTGAAGAAGTGACAGTATGATTAGAAAATACTGAGAAAAGTACAAATCCATCAACTGAGCTATTAACTGTTCGCATGTACTCTTTATGGATTAACAGTGCTGGGATTTGGCTGCAAGACAGTCCGGCAGAGAGAGAGAGAGAGAGAGAGAGAGAGAGAGACAGAGAGAGAGAGAGAGAGGGACAGAGAGAGAGAGGGACAGAGAGAGAGAGGGACAGAGTGGGAGGAGAGGAGAGGAGAGGAGAGGTGTGAGAGGTCTGGAAGCGAAGACAGAGCAGTTTTTCTCCATGGCTCTACAGACCCTCATGAAAAGGTAGGAAAAGGACTTTTAACTACGGACAATCTGTGAGATCTGAAACCATTTCTGTGATCATTTGTGATTCATTTAGGTCATTTACAACTTTTTGCTTCCATCTCAGTTTATATTTATCTCCTTTTTCCAATCAGATTTGGTGGTGAGATTATTCAAGAGCTCAGTTCTGATTTAGGCTGTTAAAAATCAGTTAGTGTGAGTGTGTACAATTTCACTTTGTGCCTCTTTGTTCCTCTTACATTGCACTGAGATTCTGACTGCTGCAAATTCTTTCAACAAATTAACAAAAACAAGCACATTTGCAAACAGAGGAGTGTGAACACCAACTTCTTCTGATGCAGCTGCTGAACTTGTAACTCAGCTGCACTGAAAACACAGCGCTTTGAATTGATGGTGGGTTGCACATGAATAAAAGGCGTCACAGTTGCTGTCTTGTTGCTGCTTTTAGCAAGAATTATGTTGATGTAGTGCATTTTATTAAAAACCGGTACATTTAAAGCTTATCTTTTTCACCGGCCATGAGACTTGACACAAATCTGTCACAGCTTCATGGTTCTTGAAGCAGAATTCTTTCTACTGAATTGTCAACAAGGAAAACACTTACCTACTACATTTAATCATTTCTATATGCAATTAACTAAATATTTATGATTTTTTTCCTTTATCTTTTCTAACTCAAACCCAAACACTAACCTTAACTTTAGTCTTAAACCTAAACTTCTGAGTTTCAGCAGATGGTTTGTTAATAACTTGAACATCTGTATTTGATCTATACAGGGTTAGCTAAATAAAGTGGTCTCACAAAATCCCAGAAGTCTGGACCTGCCAGCAGGTTCTCATCTTCTCATCGTTAGGGTTAACCTGAGTAAACATAAAAGCTACAGTGTAACAACACACTGTTTTTCTGCAGAAAACTCTACAGGAAAACTCGAGAAGTCTCCAAAATTGTTTGTTTATTTGGATCTTGGCCATCATGTCTGGTCACCTTTTCTTAGACAGCTTTGCTTGTCTCTCCACAGATGGCAGATTCTTAGCAAAATGAAGTTAAACTGATTTCATAAGTCACTGTCTCTGAAGGACACCAGGCTGGAAGGTGAGAACTGAGGAGGACTGTCTCTATAGCTGGAAAAAGATTTTGGAATAAAACAGTGGCTTATGAAGGTCCATGTCACAAGACGTCATGAAGCAATATGAATTGTCTGGGTCTACAGATGCTGGGTGCAGATTATATTGTATTACTCTTTTACGTGTGCATTTCTATGTACAATGACTTTTACAAGGTGTGTGCAATATCATAAGCTCAAGCTCTCTTAGTACTAAAGAGTTAAAAAAAGTCCTATTTTCAGTGTAAAACCAATCTGATCAAATTTAGTGTTTCACTGCATTGTTGTCTTAGATAGTGTGGTGTAGTTTTAGATTTTTTAGATTTTTTCCTTTATAGTACATTTAAAACAGGGCCCTGTAGTTCAGTAATGTGTGTTCAGTAAGTGACCAGTTGGCAGCAAAAATGTATGTATTTATATTAAATATTGTGTAAGTGATGGCAAAAACTGAAATCTAATATTGTTGCTGTGTTTCCCACAGTGTTGTT
>JBBPCX010070547.1:0-10574 GCA_037974365.1 Hydrocynus forskahlii
GAGAAGCATCTGCCATTTTTTAAATATTACTCTCTGCCAACACTTTGCAGACTCTACTTAAAAGACCCGCCCTCCTCTGTGGACAGTTAAAAAGACCAATCAAACTAACGATGACATCAAGTATTACCCAATCAAAAGTAGGAAAGGCGGCATTTTCATAAAATGCCATGTGGGATGATTTGCATGAGACGCTGCTTAAAAAAAAAGATAAAAAACCCGTCCCGTAGTGATTCAAAACGGGACGCGCAACGGGACGATTCCGTATTTTAAAGGACGGGTGGCAACCCTAGATGTGGCCCCCGCTGCAGTATGTGTCCCTTATTTTTTGTATTAAAAGTAGTAACCCTAGGGGGTACTGTTAGGTCTTGGCCAGAGGCCAGTAGAGGCCGCTGTTTTGTTTTTGTTTTTGGGGACTTTTATTTTGTGTTTGTTTGTGTCTTAGGTCACTTGTCAGCTGTCCTTGTGCCTCATCTCACACCCCCTGCACGGCCTGACGTGACACTATGCATAGCCACATATTTATGGATTATTATAATTACGGTATTAAAAAAACTCGCTGTATTTTAAAGAAAATACATTAAGAAACAGCTTATATTAGATTTATATTTCAAATATGACAAAATGCTGATTAAACATTTAATAAGCCTTCTGCCGTTGTGCCCCATCAGGTAAAACATAGGCTACATTTGCTTTGCATTGTCCCCACCTGATGACAGTGATATAGTATGATGAGATTTCATATTAGATTCTTGATGAATGTGGGTTGTTGTTATTTAGCCTGGTTCTATGTGCCCCTTTTTAACTTTGAGCACTCGCCCCTTCAAACATCTTTGCACGGCCCTGCTCTATTCCACCAAACAATACTGTACAATGCTGTTGACACCAGAAATTTGCGGGTGTTACGTTTCAAGAGCTGCAATGTGGTAAAAATGCCTCTAAATACCAATTTTCATAGTCTAAACCCTAAATATGCGCCCAAATATGCTCCCAAAACGCTTTAATTTCATTTTAAACTCAGGTTAATTATTTGTTTGGTTCTAAGAAAAAATCTGCGATTTACTGAGTATTCAAGGAAGAGAAATGTAGTCATTCTGGCACATGAGAAAAACACAGAAAATCTAGACATGAATGAATTTCTTTCAGAATTTGCCAAGAGTAACCACAGACTGGTCCTGTAGATAATATCCAGGTTAAACCCTGGAAACTGATCTCCTAAAGCCTCCCTCATGACTACAATGAGCCAAGTTTCAGTTCTTGATCCCATATGTTGTATACAATTTGATATTTATTGATATTTATTGATATTTACCTTGTAAATGTAGTTCTATATTTGTTGAGAAAAAATAAAAGTTCCATTAGCTCTGCTAACTGAATTGAATTATTATTATTATTATTATTATTATTATTTGACAGAGCTTCTGTCACTGCGCTGTTTTCTCACTTGACAGCCACGAAAACGAAGTACAGAAACAGGCTCAACTCAGAAAACATGCTCCGAGCAGCTCCGTCAGCATGCCTTCCTCGTTTCGACCAGTTAGTGGCGAGAAAGCCAGCACACCAATCACATTAAAATGTTGATTTTACATTTTTGATGCCAAATAATCCCTGTAGCTGACTAGACCTGTAATTTAATTTCGATTATAAATCAGTTTGCACGTTCAGCACCATTTGGCAGTGTTCAGTTAAAAAAACATAAAACACAAAAAGTGAAAAAAAATCTAGATTTCTTGGTTCTCATATATAGGCCTAATTACTACATATCTGTATATTTACTTGGCAATAATCTCAAATTTAGCCAAAGTACCCATGTTAGGTCTTGTTTAATATTGTTCTTATAAAGGCATAGCCCTCATAATACTAATAGTAATAATAACAGTAGTGGTAGTGGTATAATACTAGTACTACTACTAATAATAATAATAGTAATACTATCTATCTATAGTAATACTATCTATCTATAGTAATATCTATCTATCTATATATCTATATATCAATCTACCTGTCTATCTATCTATCTGTCTATCTGTCTGTCTATGTGTATGCGCGAAGGGAGAGGACGGGGGATGGTGGTCGTTTATGCTGGGCCCCGCAACCCCAAAGCCTGACATGAGTGGTCCCCAGGACAAATAAGTTTGAGAAACGCTTGGTTAGGGCAGAAAAACAATAAAACAATAAACATTAATTATATACATTAATGAAATCAACAGTGCCCTCTTGTGTCAACATTTATTTTTGAATATGAATAATTGTTGGCAGGGTTTGAATTGTTCTGTTTTCAACAAAGCTGTTCTTGGGCTCCTTCCAGCCAACAAAAATAAATAACAAACAAAATGAGCAATAACTGAACTCTCCACCACTTATGAACTTTTATAAAATACATTTTTAAAAAACGAAAGGAACAAAGACAAGCCATTTGAAGCACTTTGAATCATCTTGATCAGACAAGAAAATTACATGTGTTCAGTTTCAGTGTAAAGTGTTTTAATCCTATTTTCTAACACAGTCTACATGACAATAAAATGTTGAAGTACAAGCACAATGCAAAATCATATTTATTCTATCACAGCTGACTTTCTTTTTCTGATCACACCTCTGAAATCTGATCCTACTTCCAACATCTCAGCTACACCTCTTGTGAAGTTTATCTAGTAGGCTTGGACTAGACCCTGCACATAATGAAAGCAGATATGTTGATATGACACTTATGTTAACTGACATCTATGTAAAGTATAATTCGGCCTTATCAAATGTAAGGATCTCGAATGATAACGTAGCAACTGGAGCTCCCATGAGCCTCCACACTGTAGTCTGCCACCTTCCCTGGTGTACCACGGCCAATCCAACTATCCTATTAGATAAAACGTATACTAATGGCATATTACGTTACATTACATTCAATTTCATTGATTTGGCGGATGCTTTTATCCAAAGCAACTTACACTACAAGGAAACACTCAAGGGGAGTGTTCTAGGTGCTATGTATGGAGTAGTGCAAGAAGACAAGACATCAGGAGAGGAGGTGCTCACTGGATAGATGAGTCTTCAGGATGTTTTTGAAGATAGAGAAGGATTCTGGTGCTCTTGTCATCATTGGCAGCTCATTCCACCAGCAGGGAACCAATGAGACCAATCTGGACTGGATTTGCACTGTGCGTAGGGATGGAAGAGCCAATGTTTCTTGGAGGGGTGGAGGGAGTGAGAAGCAGTTTTAATTATCAAGTGTTTTCTAAAATGTATCATGTATAATAGCAGACAGACCTCTCTTTATTGTGATGGAGTGTGGATGTGTCTCTCTAGGTCTACAGTCTCCTACTCCTGTAGTAATAAATCAGGTCGTGTGTGTGTTGTGTGAGTGAGCTAAAGGTAAGTGCTGGGGTCAGCCAGGTGCAAGTACTCCGGGAGACCATCACTGCCGTGTCTTTGACTCCTGCGGAGTCGTGCAGAGAGTGTCTTCCTCTTCTCATTTCCTCGCTTCGCCAGCATGGACACGATCATCTCAGCCAGGTCCTGCTGCAGCCTCTGAAAGTTCTCGCTGAGGGACATGACACATGAATGTTCAGAGGGGTCAGAATCACCATTCATGTCTGTTTTTCATAATAAATTCTTAAGTGTACATCATTTCAATACTGAATTACACACTGCAGATGGCTAAGAAAATTGTGGAACACTGAGAATGAATTTATGATAAAATGAGTAGATGTGTACACAAAGAATGGATATATATGCAATATCATGTAAGAACATATTGTTCTCATTGCACTTATTTAAATATCTACACTTATTGTAATGTATAGTTAATTATGGAAATTAAATCTATACCAAGTCATTACTTGATGTCACATAGAATGAGAAAGCAAGTCAAAAGGAAACAAGCCTTTCTTACGCTGTTGGGGGGGTTGGCAAGTTGTACTTCTGTCCTGTTACACCTTTAAGCCAGTAAGTTAGCTCCTTTCCCTTACCCTTAAGAGATAAACACATTATTACAAACAGTGTAGCTGATTTATGGACAGTTCCTATCAGTGCCTAGATTCTGGTGGAGGTCATGGAATGCTACAAATTTTTGACTGGTTAGAAGTGCTGGGTTTAAACAGCAACAGTCTGTTTCAAATAAAAGGATGAATGAGTTGAGTTTGAGTCAGTAGAAACAAGAATAGTAGAATATGGAGAGGAACGGGATGGGGTATGAGTCATGTGAGTGTGGGATCATAACCTAAACTGCCCTATAGCACAAAATAATGTTTTTCTAGGAATCTTTCCTTTGACAGTGACACAGTGTCTCATTTACAGTGCTCTTCCTGTTGCAGCACTCAGTAGAGAAAAACATGGCACAACCTAATTAGGGGTAAAACCCAACACATACTATACTTAACTACACATATTAATTCTTTTGTCAGTTTCTTATATTTCCTGTTAAATGAATGAACACCCAATTAATGACTAAATATACATTTTAATTTAAAAAAACAAACAAAATGTGCTATGCTGTGCCCCCCTCTCCCCTGTTGCTAAACATTCATAATAGAGTCAGCTGATATAAATGGGCTACCAGGACAAAGCCTTCCCACCCTCTCATAGAAAAACCAAATCAAAATAAGGTTTAATCACTTGCTCACTCTCTGTTATATGTCTAACTGGCAAATACTCCATCGGCAGAATTGGATCACTTTAGTTTTAAAGTAATCAGGGACTGGGACTGGATTATTTCTACATCTTGTCAGTCCCTGCTGAATTTGCATCCATCCTAATTCTCACCTTCAGGTAGGTTTCTCCTCTCCTCTCAAACTCAAACTGACAGTCTGTCCTCTGTAAAATGTTGATAGTGGACTGGCTCACATGGATCCTTAGAGCTGTGAGGAGAGAATGAGGCAAATAATGAAAAGAAACTGAGTGAAATCAAGATTACATTCCATTTGACTGTCTTTGAAATGAGTGTGCTGTTCTTTAACCGCACCAGTCAGTAGGTCAATATTGTAACGGCAAAGATAGGGTGATGTTACAATCCCACCTCATATCTAGGGTTCTGTGGGGCTTGTAATATGTGGTTTAGAACTGGTGAAGGAAGTCATGGCATTTGAGCATTTGCCCCGTAATTTGGCATTTTATGGTTTTACAGGTGAAGATGAGGAGGAAAAAACCTTGGCTGTTAGTTAGGTACTACTGGTAGCTATGTGTGTACTGGCTTTATGTGTGTGTGTGTGTGTGTGTGTGTCCATGCATGGATGTGTGTGTGTATGTGGTGTGCGTCTTACGCAGTCCTGTTGACTCCATTCTCGAAGCAGTGTTGACTGTGTCTCCGAAAAGACAGTATCGGGGCATCTTATTCCCTACAACACCTGCAGCACAGGGTCCTGCACAAACATTGTAATGCTGTTATCAACTCAAGATGTAAACAGGCTAAGATACATTGCCAGTCAGTGCACAGCAAATGCTGCTTTCAGCTACAAAAAATTATAACAGTCTTAAGCTTACTTATCAACTTCATGAGGTTTGAGAGACTTGCTAAAAGCAGGATTTATGAATGGGTATTCATGTGGATTCAAACTTTTTGAATCCTCCCCTGAGTTGAAGTGAAATCTACAACACTGGTTTATGAGTACAGTAAACCCCCACCTTAACGTGCATCAGCAGTTGCCGTTTCAGTCCATTGCGGATTTTTTTTTTTGAACCAAACTAATAATTGTTCACTGAAACCCCTGCACTAACGTGCAAACTGCTGATATCCTCCACATTTTTTGCTGTTGTGACGTCCGGGCCTCGTCCACCACGCCCCCTCGTCCTCGTGCTGGGTTGCTAAGTACCACGCTCAAACATAAACAGCCCAGCACAAGGACAAAGATGTGCATATTTAGGGTTTACACTATAAAAATAGGCATTTAATAGGCACACGCAGGTGCTCTTGGAACGTCTTGCTCTTGGGTGTTCTTTTACTGTACCTGAGTGGACTCCAATGCGGATCCAGAGTGGAATTCCCGGTAAGTGTCGAAGCTGAAAGGTGCCCATGAACTCCAGAATATCCAGAGCCATGAGAGAAATGTCCACTGCATGCCTGTTTCCATTCCTCCTGGGTAAGCCGGACGCAACCATATATGCATCACCTATGGTCTCCACCTGGAGAGAGAGAGAGTGAGAGAGAGAGATGGAATGAGAAAAATATGCCTGTCGTGAACACATCCCTTTTGCCACCCTTCTGATGGGGCGACCCAGTCAACTCCCTTCTCCACTGGGTGTTCTGAGGGTTCTCTGTGGGAACAAATCGCTGTTATACAAAGGAAGTCCTTTGGCAAATGCTCCTTTTATTTGCATCTTTCTGTGGCCACAACATCTTTCACGCCAAAGTGTACATTTCAGCAAACACCATTCTCCCAACTCCATAATAACTGCCCTACTTATACCAGAAGCCACTCTCCTAACTAAGGTTTGGGCCATACTATTTTCCCTAAGGCCCCTAAGTCCTAAGAGAGAATTATGGTGATGGTATGGCATCAGCTCATCATCACAGTGCCCAAATTCTAACATGCCATAGTGTTTTACCTCCTTTTAGGTCACCTTTATATGAACTGTGAGAATTTTTAGTTCCTAAAGATTGTACGCTCATATCACTATTCCACTTAAAGAGAAAAAATGGTTTGTCGTCCTCAGTTATGGTAAAGATGTGTGTTTACCTTGTAGACGTCGTGGTTGTCAAGGATGCTGTCAAAGCTCTTATACATGTCATTCAGCATGTCCACCACTTCCATTGGAGTGCTGTGGTGGCAGATTGTGGTAAAGCCCACGATGTCGCTGAAGTAGATAGTAACTTCATCAAACAGCTCCGGCTCCACGCAACCTGTCTCCTTCAGGGAGCGCACCACAGGCCTGTGTGTTTATGCAAAATGTGGGAAAAGTTTACGCAGTGTTGTGATTTTCCTGCTCAAACGCACCTTGTACAACTCATTTCTTGATTACTCTTAACTGATAATAAAAAAACTATTAAAAGTAGCATAACCAGACTTTTTCTGTGTGTGTGTAACTGACCCTGGTAACAGCATGAAGTTGAGCTGGTCTGCTCTGTCTCTCTCTGCCTTGTACAGGGCAGTTCTCTCCTCCACCAGGTGCTCCAGGTTCCGAGAGTACATCTGCAGCCGCCGGATCAGGTTATCCATGTAGCTGGCATTGGCCTGGTTATGTAGATTACTATACAAACACACAAAAACACTTGTCTGAGTTAAATGTCTTTTATTTGCCATGAAGAATCACTAATGCTAAAACAGTATGCCAACTAAAGTTCAAAAACATAAACCGACCCATTAGCACTAAAATGTCATTCAGTCACAATGAAGTATATTGTAAATCATATCATTTCTATCTACAGGCTTTTCCTTCTTTTAGTTGCACTAAACACTAAAAACAAACCTGAAAATCTTTCCCAAAGTGTTCTCAATCTTCTTAAAGTCCGGCCTTTTCTCTGGATCCTCATCCCAGCAGCTCTTAATCAGCACAAACAGCTTCAAGTGGGCAGACAAGTGTCAGTCTTAATTAAAGTAATTTTAGTTATGACAACAAAAACTCTTATCAAAGTCATTTTAAGTCATGATGTACCTCAAGCGAGAACTGCCATCAAATAATTTTACTGCTTCATAAAAGTGGCTCTTCTTACCACTGTGCGTAAGTGTAAAGTGATCATTTTGTCATACATGAACACACCACAGCACACAGTGTGAACAGCACAAAATTCTTCTCTGCATTTAACCCATTCACGAAGTGAAGCAGAAGCAGCCAGGAACACAGTGCCTGGGGAGCAGTTTGTGGGTATGGTCCCTTGCTCAACGGTACCACAGAGGTGCCACTAGCAGTCTTGGGATGCAAACCCACGACTGATTCTGATCGCAGGGCGAACACCCTAACCACTAGGCCACCAGCTATGTCCTTGTTTTAACAATGTACTTTTTTGATACTTATGCAACCTAAATTTGCCAACAAAACAAAAGTTTGTCTTTTATAATGCCTGATGAGATAAATCTGTAACCACTCCTTAACACAGAATATCTCCAGATCCTGCAGCGTCAAAGATTTTCACATTTGGACTCTCCACCAGAGGTTTCTAATTGGGGTATAGGTCAGAGTGACCATGCAATTCTCTGGTCATTGAATCAAATTTGTGTGGTTTTACCGTGTTTTGGATCACTGTGCTGCTGTAAGATCTAACCATGACACAGTTTTAGCATTTGGGCAGAGGTGGCCAGATTGACATTAACAACATGATGCCATGGGCTGCAGAGCACGGTCGTTATACCGTGGATATAGGTATGTGATATGTATGTGTGTGTGTGTGTGTGTGTGTGTGTGTGTGTGTGTGTTTTAGTGATGTGTGTTCTGCACCTCAATCCAAAAATGGCAAAACTTGGTGGTGTGTGCCAGTTACTTGTTAGGTATTTTCAGTAAAAAAAAGTTCTCAGACAAGAGGACTTGGCGTTTTTTCTTAAATAATGTAATTTTTTAAACCTAAAACTGAGAATATCAAACAGCCTGAGCTTAATATGAATATCAAACAGTCTGAATTGGGTGTAAATATCGAACAGCCTGAATTGGGTGTGAATATCAAACAGCCTGAATTGGGTGTGAATATTGAACAGCCTGAGCTGAGTGTGAATATCGAACAGCCTGAGCTTGATATGAAAATAAAACAACCCGAATTGTGTGCGTTAGATACTACCTCTTACCTCTACTTCTTTCTCTCCTGCAGTCTCAAAGTTGAGATCAGGTCTAAAGACGGTTGGGCCCATCGGACACTGAACCCTGTACAACTTCTCTAGAGATGGAATAGAACGGGGGGGAGGGAGAAAGAGAAAGAGATAAAGATAAAGTGAAAGAGAGAGTGAGAGAGAGAGAGGGTCAGAGGGAGAACTGAAGACTGAATACAGTGTGAGAACCAGTGTCTGTAAATTGTTGTATTACATTTGGCAAACACTAATATATTTCTGGCAGCATTTTTAGGCTCACACACACTGGTCAGTGGCAGTCTTACGGATAAGTTGTATTTTAATATGTCACTGCAGCAATGCTTAACTGATGAAATTTATTTTCGTATAGGTAATCTAAAGAGTAGAGGTGGAAATCACGACGATGCAAGGCAATTAAGATTCTTCGAGCTGAAACCAGGCGTTACTTATAGGAGTCTTTGTAGCTATCTCGGCGACTCAGGCTTCTTTACCAATTTTCACTGTGACGCAAGAGAAAAAAGGTCTTGTGGACTTCAGAAATAATTTTATCACAGTAGATTGTTTGTCAAAATATTGTTGACCAATAATGATTTCACAATTATAAACACCTGTACAGCTGACATGCAAACATTAATATTGCTTTGCTTGATCAACATCATAAGCATTGAAGGAAACAATGAAGTGAGCTGAATTTTCCTACTATTCATGTCTTGTGATGACTTTGAATCAGTGTGTTGAGTTTTACCTGCGACATCAGAGCAGCTCTCAGTGTAGAAGGGGCACTCTCTCCTTATGATCTCCTGAGCAATGATGGCAAAACTGTAAACATCTCCCTTCTGAGAGAAACCCTCAACACGCATGTGCTCTGGAGCCGTCCACAAGTCTGAGGAATGAGAGACAGTGAGACAGACAGAGAAAGGAGAGGGGAGCGAGAAAGAGAGAACGAGAGGGTTGGGAGAGTGTAATGTAAGTACTGATTCTAATGTATTAATTTCCACATAAATAAAACATAATAATACTTCAACATAATTATTGTCCAAAGGAAATACATGTTTATCATTTTTATTTAAGTGAAAATTAAACCCTTGTCGATGCTTTACTTTTATTACTCCCTTAATCTATTTCAAAATGTTAACTGTTGTCCAAGTACATTTAATGTAATTCAATTTTAGTAATAAATGAAAGAATCCAACTGAAAAAGAATCTCATTTTAAAACAAGGGCAAACCTTTCCCTGGGGTCAGGATGGTGTTGCAACCGAAGTCTGTAATTTTTACCACCATGCGGTTGTCCACCACACAGTTAGTGGACTTCAGCCTCCCGTGCACATCTATGTAACTGGAGTGCAGGTAGGACATACCCTGATATGACCACAAGAGGAAGACAACATTTTAATGTATACTGTTTTTTTTGCTCCAGGTACATCTCAATTGGCTCATTACTCCCTATGTGCACTATGAAAGTTATGAAATTATGACTTCTACAACCAAATAGTGCACTGTATGTCTGGTCTAGAACTGTGCACACATGCCTGAACACTTTTTAAAATATATTTTGAACTGTTTGGGTGCAAGAGTCAGTATTTTATATTGAACAAAAATATAAACACTTTTGTTTTTGCTAACACATATCTTTGAGTTCAGCTCATGAAAAATATTTCATGAGCTGAACACAAAGATTTGAAACATTTTCTACATGCACAATAGACCCATTACTCTCAAATATTGTTCACAAATCTGTCTAAATCTGTGTCAGTGAGCACTTCTCCTTTACTGAGATAATCCATCCCACCTCACAGATGTGGCATATCAAGGTGCTGATTAGAGCATGAATATTGCACAGGTGTGCTTAGACTGCCCACAATAAAAGGCCACTC
>JBBPCX010070548.1:0-10574 GCA_037974365.1 Hydrocynus forskahlii
GTAAACCCTAAATATGCCCCCAAATATGCTCCCAAAACACTTTAATTTCATTTTAAACTCATTAGCCTTAAAGAAAACATAAAGGTAAATCTGTATCCGTACTGTACAGTTTACACTGAACTCCTGCAGCGCTGGAATGTAAATACCGATGTTACCCCTGTATAGACTGTACTGTAATACATGCTGCGCGTTTTCTTTGGTATGTGCTGTCGTTTTCTTTGGTATAAGCAGGTAAATACAGTAATGAATGAATAAATTTACAGTAAGAAAAATACAGGGCTTTAAGAAGAACAAAATGAAAAACAGGAGAACACAGGAGACGCTCCACGGAGAAATTCTGGACTGCAGCTGCATCAAAGGGCAGCAGCCAATCATCAGCAAGGAGAAATACTTAACGCTCTCGGATTGGCTAGTTTCAAACCCCGCACCTTTGCGTACAGCTGACTGTGATGTCTGGGCCTCGTGCGCCACGCCCCCTCGTCCTTGTGCTGGTTGTTTATATTTGGGCCAAGCCCCCTTATCCTCGTGCTGGTTGTTTATATTTGGGCCACGCCCCCTCATCCTCGTGCTGGTTGTTTATATTTGGGCCACGCCCCCTGGTCCTCGTGCTGGTTGTTTATATTTGGGCCACGCCCCCTCATCCTCGTGCTGGTTGTTTATATTTGGGCCACGCCCCCTGGTCCTCGTGCTGGTTGTTTATATTTGGGCCACGCCCCCTCATCCTCGTGCTGGTTGTTTATGTTTAGGCCACGCCCCCTTGTCCTCGTGCTGGTTGTTTATGTTTGGGGCGGTGCTGAGCAGCCGAGCTTCGTTGCGTTCAGGTGTCTGATCGCCTTGGTGACCACCACGTGGCCCACAAGGCCCGGACGTCACAGTCCGCAGTCCGCAAGTGATGTGACTGGGGATGTTTTCTTAACGCAGACTTGGAATCCCATCACATCACATCACTGGGGCATAAAAGGGATGAACACACACACACACTCGCCGATCAGGGATTTGACTGGAATGGTCTGAGCGAGCGCAGCAGCTCATTGTGATGATGTTTATCATTATTGTGATAAATGACATCACAGTGTGTCTCTGTGCGCTGAGTGTGTTGTGGTTATGATCAATACTTACAGAGTCCTGACCACCTGCCTCATTACAAAGAGCAAAATACGGCACAAATATTCTGGTAGCTCTTCTTCCCATCAGGAGAAAGTTAAATTGGCCTGGTTGGGAATCGGATCCCTCCTGTGCGGTGTGGACACTGAGGTGTGACTCAGTTTCACTCTCTTGACATCATTTCTCTTATTGCAGTTACACTTGCTTTGCTGTAAAGATGTATATTTTAGCCAGAAACGCTATAATTTCTACCACAATAAAATCATGCTCAGTCTTTTATTGGAAGGCAGTTTGTGTGATTTTAGCACGTTTTTTTGTACAAAGGAAGCTGTCGCATCGTTGTTATTTTTTAAACATTTATTTATTTATTTATTTTTATCAATGGGAATGGTAGTTTGCCGTGGTTTTGTCCTGGCGTTGTCTGTGTGTGTCTCAGTGTGTGTAGGAAAGGTGCTGGAGTGTTTTCTGGGAGAACTGGAGCTTGGCATTGACCAAACTGCAGCTGTCGCATTTGGGTGTTTGGAACTGGTATTGATTCATAGGAAATTTGATTGGGGGGTGTGTGTTTGTGTGTGTGTGTGTCTATATGTGTGTGTATATATTTATGTGTGTGTGTGTGTATGTATATGTGTGTATATGTATGTGTGTGTGTGTGTGTGTGTGTGTGTGTGTATGTGTGTGTTTGGGTTGGCGGATTTGCCTGGCGCGTGTGCATACTGCAGCATGTCGGAGGGATAATGAGCTGTGTTTGCACATGCTTGTGTGTGTGTGTGTGTGCGAGACATAATGCTGGGACGGTCCCTGCAGTGTGGCGTGTCCCCTGAGCTCATGAGAGCCTGTCTGAGTGCGGAGGGGAGGGAACGTCCACCAGTTCAGTTCCGCTGCACAAATTAGGAGTGAAACATCTTTTTCTTTTTCCCCCCCTCATAATTTAACTAAAATAGTCTCAGGTTATTTTGTTCCCCGCTCGCGGTTTGGCCGAGAGGGGGCGAGAGAAAAGCTCCATCCTCTGTGGCCAGGCATTGTGCTTCGACGAGGCAACGAAAGGGTTACCGGGGAGACGGCGTGTTTACGTTGCTGCTTCCTGCAGCTTGGTCCCGAGCCTGTTGCCGTGACGACGGCCCTGATTCCAGCCCGCGCTGGAAAGCGTGTGATTCACGACATTATCCTCATACCTGCTGCAGATGCATGCTCTGTGTGTGTGTGTGTGTGTGCGTGTATGTATGTGTGTGCGTGTGTGTGTGTGTGTACGCGTGTGTCTGCCTCCACATGTGTGCTGCAGTGTGAGGCGGATAAAAATAAAACGCCGCTGATGAATGAGAGATCCTCAGCTAAATGTGGCTCAGAAACGTAAAGTTCTCCGTCCCTCCACAGAACAGAGCGTCCTTCCTTAAAATAGAAGCCTGATGTTTTTGTGGCCATTAAACAAAACGTTCAGAAGTAGGGCAGTGTACGGCCATAAAAACCTGTAAAAAAAACAAAAAAAACAAAAAACAAAAAAGGCAGTGTCTGGGTCCCTGTCATTTTACATTCATGGATAAATTTCATGAAAATGAGTGAAAAAAGACTATTATAATAACTGACCTAGCTACATTAGACCTCATGGCTCGAGTCTTTAGTAATTTTCATTTAGTCTCATTTGTAGCTGTAAACCCTATAAAACACCAGGCAGGCTGAAACAAGCAGCCTTTCATTGTAGAAAACCTTCCCAAAAAGGAGAAAATATCGTTAATGTTTAGCTAGTCTGTAGGTTAGGCTAGTTTCAGTCATGGGCTCTAAAACTTGGGCGAAATTAGCTGCTGTTAGCCAGCATATTTGGTAACTACATCCCTGTGAGAACAGTCTGTATTGTGTGTAGCGCTTCGCTCTGAAGTTTCAAATGTAATGAAAGTCTGGTTGTTTGGAGCCGTGTTAAAGCTGAGTATTGCAGTAATGACTGAGAATGACTAGTAAAATTGATCGTCACACATGTCTGACAGGAAACAAAGTTTTATTCACCTGTGGTCTAGTGGTTAGGGAGTTGCCCCGGTGATCAGAAGGGTGTGGGTTTGAATCCCTGGACTTTTAGTGGCACCACTAAGGTACCCTTGTTTAAGCGCTCCCCAGGCGCTGTGTTCCTGGCTGCCCCCTGCCTCACTTGGTGAATGGGTTAAATTGGTTAACTGGGTTAAATATAGAGGCAGAATTTTGTGCTGTTCACACTGTGTGCTGTGTTCACATGTGACAAATTGGTCACTTCTCTTTACTTACTCATTTACGACTTTAAAGAAGGCGGTTCTATTTAATCCTATTTAAATTTGATTAAAAGTTAGTTTTGTTCATGAGCTACAAGCCAGCCAGTGGGCAGCTCCAGTCCCGTCTCTGGTCATCCCAGGAGCGTTTGACCTATGCAGCGTTTCCACTGGTAAATTTTCTCCATGGCAGCCTGCCATGGCAATAAAAAAATTAATCAGTCAAATGGCCATCCACAGTCCCCTAGCTGACAAAACGAAAGCACCTAAAACAGCACGCTGAACCTCTTGATCGAGCAGAAACTGCCTCCGATTTAAACAGCTTTGCTTGAAAACACAACTGTAAAGCTGTAACCACCACGCCATAGACACTGGTACAGTTCCAGATCAACCATCACGTTTCCTTAACTCAATCTCACATGGACAGAAACTTATACGGTGAGACAGTAGAACTGTTGTAGTATGTGTGGTGGTGGTGGTGGTGGTGGTTGTGACATTGGTGATGGTGGTTTTGGTGGTGGTGTTGGTGGTTGGGGTTGTTTTGGTGGTGGTGTTGGTGGTTGGGGTTGTTTTGGTGGTGGTGATGGTTGGGGTGTTGGCGGTGGTTTTGGGGGTAGTTGTGACAGTGGTAGTTGTGGTGGTACTGGTGTTGCTGGTTGGGGTGTTGGTGGTGGTTGTGGCTTTGGTTTCTGTTAACTTTCTCTTTTTTCAAGATTCTGGTTTGTTTTATAATTTTGTCTTTATGTTAGATGTTTTTAAAGCGTTTTTTTTGTTTTCCAGTGCAGAGACTGATGCCACCACTGTAACACACTCTGCTTTTTCTATATGACCTGTAAACAATTTGTGAATTTATAAATAATTCATTGTTTAGAACTAAGAGATCCATGTCAATGATCAGTAGATTAAATGAATGACCCTTTTCCAGAGATATCAGGGCATTCCCGTACACAGCAGAACCAAGTTTTTCCAGATTGTGTTTGTGTTTTGTGGTCATATTTGCCAGTTCAGCTGGAATTACTTTCTCAGTCAAGCCTGTGTGTTAATATCTGGTCGGGGAGGAGAGTTTACATGTTTGACTGGAAGCCTATGTTATGTATGATGATTCAGTATGATATGATTGTGTCCCCATTTGATCCATTGTTTGATACAAGCCTGGGATATAAGCCTGATTGAATATGCACCTTATGTTCGTATGTTAATGCTCTTCTGTTTATGCAACAAATGCATGTGCACTACGGAAGCTCTCCAATAAATAAAAAAAACAAAAATCGCAATCCATACAACTTAAAAACTCTTCAGAAATGGGTGTGTGTCCATACCATGAGCCACTCACCTTCCCACCCGCTCTGATTGGCTGCACCCAGATGCCTCGTTTTGATCAGTGACACTGTTTTCCTCCTAAAGTGGTGACCAAGAGTCCATCAGAAGCAGTAGGTTTTGTTCAGGCCAGTGAGTAGACTCTTCAAAGCTACTGCTGTGGCTGTGCAAACATGGTGTCAACAAACTGCGCCAACAAAGTGGGGCCATGGCGCAGAATCATTTTCTGAGTTTTCAATACATTTATTTTTCTGGTTTGATTGATTTGGAATCTGCATTTAGTGCCTGTTTACATTCGAAAATAGATTGAGAATTTCACTTTGGCCAAAACGAGAGCACACACCACATATGCCTGTATGTCTTTCCAGGACACCCGGCCTGTTGAATGACGGGAGAAACACTGTGGAAAGAGTGAGGGGAATATCGGCCTTTCTGTTTTACATCTCTGTACACCGGGAACCCTCCTCCTGGGTGGCTACCTTCCATTCAACCTGCCTCTAATAAGCTGACCCCTCCCCCTGACCTAAAGCTTCAGCCAGTCAGGGACTGAAGAAGTTCATTAGCCAAAACAGGTGGAACCAGACTTCTCAGTTAGAGCTCTAGGACCAGGGTTGGTGATCCCTGTCACACACTAGTTCAGATGTGATTTTCTGGCACTGCACTGCAACACTGACATGTAATTAAATCAAATGTGCTTGTTTTCTTGCTCATACTGCGTATGACTATGTCCACCAAGCTGAGTTTGTCTGGTCAGGACAGTTGGCCTTTTTAATGACTGTGGAGCGAGTGTGGGGCACATCGGCCATTCGGTTTCACAACTCTGAAGACCAGTGGTCTCAAACCCTTCTCCTGGAGATCCACCTTCCTGCCAACCTGCCCCAACATGCATCTAACGTGCTGGCCCCACCCCTTTAGTTAACGCTCCAGCCAATCAGGGACCTCTGAAGAAGTTTATTAACCAAAACAGGTGGAACCAGACTTCTCAGGAAGGTAGATCTCCAGGACCAGAGTTGGTGACCACTGCTGTGCACTGTTTCAGATGTGTTGCTCTTGCACTGTACTGCAACACTGGCATGTAAGTCAATGAAAATGTGTTTTGTATGTTTGTTTTTTTTTACAGATGTCTGCCACGCACATTTTAAAGCACACGCAAGCTGCTGCAGCAACTACTGCCTCCGACCAAAACGCACAAACTACATTTCCCATCGGTCGTTTGGGCAAGGAACAGATCCGCATCATCAGTGGGCCAGCCAATCATTGCATGGCTCACACCTGCAGCCCTAGTCCCCAGTCGTCCTCACCAGTCAACAGCGAGGAGGATGATGGAGGGGGCGGAGCCAGGGTGAGGAAGAAACGAAAGAAAAAAGACAAGAAAGACATGAGAGACTGGGAGCAGGTGGACAGAGAGAGCAGCATCAGACCAAAGAAAAAGAAGGAGCAGAAAGAAGGGAAGGACCTGCTTCAGAAGAAGCCCAGGGCACCCAAGGAGGAGAAAGAGCTTAAGAAGAAAGAAGGGAAACCCCTGAAAGAGGCTAAAAAGGTCAAGAAAGATCAAGAGGTCAAGTCAAAACCACAGGCCAAGTGTGCAACCTCACCACCAAGACAACGAGGGAGGAAACCAAAGTAAGTTGAGTCTACAAGTAAAGGGGTAATTCCACTAATAAAAAAATACATCAGTCACTCAGATGAACAAAGTCATTCAGAGTGGGTCTGGAGTTCAGTGTAGAAAAAACACACTGACTTGAATTTCTTTACAGTGGTGGTGAATGGAACCAGAGAGGTCTTGACCTCAAAACGTAAAAAAGATGCCTCCGGCATCTGGAAGCTCTTTCATAAAATGAAATGAAATGACGAGGCTTGTAGAAGCAGACGTCTGGTTCTACTCACCTCCACTGCGTACGACGAGGTGACTCGACCACAATCAATACTCGCCCCCTGATCAATCGATCAAAGATCGGAATACCTGCACTACAATATTTGGGCATTTGAATCAAATATTTCAAAAACCAATGTTTCAAAAACTGTAGGAGAAGAAGTGCCAAATTCTATTATAGATAATAATAATAAAAATAAATAAATAAATAATAATAATAATAAAACTTAAGAAGATCCATCCATAAAAAGGTGGATTTCTCTTATGCATGCAGTTTGGATGTTTCAAGCTTGAATGTGGTTTTATTGACAAATTTCAGTTTCCATGACATACCAGTGTTATACTATGGGTTAGTTAGATTTAGATTTATTTTGATTTGATCTGTTTTAATGTGCAGATATGCAACACAGAGCTTTGTGTTGTGCACAGTCAGGGGATGTGGGTGGTTTTAACATCTTCAATCACTTTCCGATTTTACAATTTTTATTATTTTATTTACAGAAATAGCTCATACAATGTAATTTAAAAGCAGAATATGTGAAAAGATGGGGTTTTTTTTTCAATGTTTCGTGAATCTTGTGAAAAAGTAGCTATTCTAGGTTAAATAATATACTCATCTATTTATGTGATTTTTTTAATTTGTCAATACGTTTTGCCTTCATTTTCAGAATGGTGAATTTCTAATATTGTTTGTTTTTTTTATAACTGGATATCTTGCAGCTTCGTCAGTCATTTAAGGGTCTTTTACAGCTTTGTTCATCAGTCTGGACACATCTAAAATTTCATTATTTTCCTTTACAGCTTCTTAGAGTCCGAGTAATGGTCTGAAAGCTGTGAAGTTGATAAGGATGGGCATATTAGGCTCATCTCTACACAAATATTATGTTTAGTTTGCTGCTCGTACTGACATTGGCTCTTATTACTGAGAAGTCCTGCATAACAATACAACAATCTAACAGTTTCCTCATGTGCGCTTTTTAATCCACACTTCATAACAGTGGATCTGATCCGTCCCACCTAATCTAAAGAAATCAGAACATGTCAATCACAATATGAAGCCCTACAGATGCCTTCAGAGATCAAACCATTAGACAGTATTGGAGAATATTATAGGCTGACTTTCAGACTGTCCCTCACGCATACAAAAGTCGGGGGTGCCAGTACTTCTTCACAGTGGGGCAGCTGGTGGCCTAGGGGTGGTAGGAGCCTACAGTGGGTAAACCCGATGACCACAAAGTTTCAGGTTCAAACCCCCACTTTCTACCATTGTGTCTTTGAGCAACACACTTAACCCTCAGGGTCTCCAGGGGGACTGTCCCTGTAACTAATGACTGTAAGACTGTCCCTGGAACTAATGACTGTAAGACTGTCCCTGGAACTCATGACTGTAAGACTGTCCCTGGAACTCATGACTGTAAGACTGTCCCTGGAACTCATGACTGTAAGACTGTCCCTGGAACTCATGACTGTAAGTGGCTCTGGATAAGAGCCAAATGTCACTTTACCTTTACTTTACCTAATGGTTGGGGAGTTGCCCTTGTGATCAAAAGGTTGTGGGTTTGAATCCCAGGACTGCTAGTGGCACCACTGAGGTTCCCTTAAGCAAGGTACTGTCCCCACACACTGCTCCCCGGGCGCTGTGATCCTGGCTGCCCGCTGCTTCACCTGGTGAAAGGGTTAAATGTGTTAAATGCAGAGGAAGAATTTCACACTGTGTGCTGTGGTGTGTTCATGTATGTCACTTTCACCATGAGGGGTGCCAATACTTTTGAATAAAGAGCAGCCTACAAATTCTACTGACACATGTAATCAAAGTTCAGTAATTTTCTATAAATTATATTCCAGGCCTCTTTTTCTGCAATGCTGGGTGTAGCAGGTCATAAGTTCTGCAGTATTATGTTACATTTCCCCAATTAAATCATGCAGCACTGATTAATACATTAAAACCTGCTGCTCTTTGGTTCGAAAACAGCAATTTTAATCATTCAGCCTTAATTCAGGTGCGGTTTCAGCCTGACTGATCCGTCGCTTTGGCTGAATGTTTGACTGATATTAAGCCTCCATGCATTTCGGGGCATTAGCGAAAGTCCCACAGAAGCGTTGTTGTTTATAAGCGGCTTGTTTTATAATAACTCGTAATGTGAGGAAAATCACCCATTTATGAGGGTTTTAATGGTTTTATGTTTTTATGCCTCAGTTTATAGAGACGTCTCACTTGGCAGTGCCGAGTAGTTGGACTTTAGAACAGCAGCTTTACACAACAGGAGGTCAGCACATCACACGGCGTCGCAAAAAAATAAACCTTCATATGGAGATAGCTGATAGAAAATCAGCCAAAATACAACCGGCAGGAACACCAGGAGACACTGAGAGCTCTGAAGCTCAGCTCCTGCTACTGGAATTTATATTATAGTATGTTATATTATGGGGTGGTGGTGGCCTCTGGGTTTGAATCCTACCTTCAGCGCACCACCACTGGGTTCCTGAGCAAGACCCCTAACCCCAAGTTTCTCCAGGGAGACTGCCCCCTGTAGGTAGGGAAGAGAAGGATAAAAGCGTCTGCTAAATATTTTTAACCCTTATTAAGAACTTTTACATTTTGAGTTTTTTCTCACTCACACATCTCATGTACTTAATGGTTCTTTAGGGCACCAAACATGATTCTTCTGTGGAATCTTGTAAAGAACCCCTTGTTCTTTGAGACTAATGGAAATGTAGATGGTGAGTGGAACCGACAGCCATTGGGGAAAATCTGCCCAACATGAACATTCATCCAGCAGTTTACCCTCAGAACTCAGAGTGTCTCAATAAACTCTGATTTCAGTAAATATAACCAGTGTAAAATAGTCTAGAACCGGTGTTTGTTCTCCTACACTCTCGCCGTTTGCTGCTGTTTCTCTTGGCGCGTCGCCGCTCAGCCGCTCTCCGGAGCCCCTCCCTCTGCGTGTTTTCCCCACCCACTTGTGGGCGGAGACTATCCTGAAAGTTCTCCGGTTTAAAGCAGTTGTGTTTTTCTGAAATCTGTTCATTTTGTTCTTTATGTTCATTTGTGTGTGACGCCGTTTTTAAACCCCAGTGGTGGTTTTTATTATTACACGTTTTGTAAAGCATGGTGTCTGACATCTTGAGTACCAACACAAACCGGGGAAACTTCCATATAAAGAGCTGTTTTGCTGTATGTTGACAATTTACCAAATTTGCGCTTCTGGCATGGATCCATGCTGCTTGGGTTCTAAGGGTTAAAACAAGTCAGAATTATACAAACTCTTTGTGTTTTATATTGTATTTACATGTATGTTTGCACTTGTTGCATTAAAATCACTCAACCCTAATGTTTTATTTTCTTAGCAAATTTTAAAGGAGGGGGGGGTTAAGTCTCTTGCACAGTACTGTATATCTGACAGTTATAAATCAAGTAAATTTAAGTCTTTTTTCTGTTTTTTTTTCTTTTTCTTTCAGTAACTGTAAAAATACACATTAAAGTGTGACATAAAGTCTTATGAGGTCATGAGTCTTGCAATTCTGCTTTTAATTGGATTGGTATTTTCCTTTTTCTCATAAGTCAGTCCTTTGTTTAGTGGTGTTTAATAATAAATAAAACGGTGTTGCAGCTTTTCATGTCCTTTAATGTCCTCTGCAGCAGGTTGGAGGTAGACTGATCTGCATGTTGTGTCTGTTTTTCTCTGTGTCCTGCAGAGAGCAGGGGGTCGTTCCTCCGGAAAAGAGGAAAAAAGGGAAGCGGAAAAACGAGGCCCTGCAGGAGGCGGAGAGCGACGACACCGCCTCGCTCTGCACGCTGGCCACCGGAGGAGAGGAGAGCACCGACCCCATGGACAGCACCGTGAGCGCCCTGCCTTCCTCTCTCTCTTTCTTCCTCTCTCTCTCTCCCTCTCTCTTTTTTCTCTCTCTCTCTCTCTCTCTCTGTCTCTGTCTCTCTCTCTCTCTCTCTCTCTCTCTCTCTCTCTGTCTCTGTCTCTCTTTCTTTTTCTCTCCCTCTCTCTCTTTCTCCCTCTCTCTTTCTCTCTCTCTCTCTTCCTCTCTCTCTCTCC
>JBBPCX010070549.1:0-10574 GCA_037974365.1 Hydrocynus forskahlii
CACACACACACACACACACACACACACACACACACACACACACACACACACACACACACACACACACACACTCTTATTCTGGGAGGTCATCATGCCAATCAGTAAAGCACTGCTAAAAAAAGAGCAGTGAACGAAGTATTAAATGACAGAATTTAAAATATGATAATGATCGGTTATCAGATTATCAGTTATAAGAATTTTAAACCCTTAAATCCAGTCTCATCACATGTTCATGTCAGTCAGAGCTGGTTAGGAGATACCTGAGATGGTCTTACCTTGAAGCATGCATCTGTATGCGGATTCGGAAATGGCATAGATGTGCGGCGGCATCTCATGCCTCTTCTTGCCCCGGTACATCTCAATGATGTTCTCCGAATATATGGGGAGGTTTTTATATGGGTTTATCACCACACAGAAGAGTCCAGAATAAGTCTGTCAAAGCAAATAAAGCAGATCATTTTTTATTTTAAGACTATAAACAGATTGATCTGATATCCGAGTAGACGGAAATAACCAAAATGAATCATGAATACTTTTTATTTACTAAAGATCTCTTGGAAGTCACAGAAAAATGGTTGATGTCGTACATAATCAGTATGAAACTATTTATTCCCCAGTTTGCATTCCACATATTCAAATGTAGCTGCAATAACAGTCCGTTTTGAATTCTGTGATGTCACCTCCTCATCCTTATTGAGCCTATAGAACTTCAGCCCCACCCATTCATGCCGAAGTTCAAAGGAGTGTTTCAGCGCCTTGAGCTGCAATACAGGACTGCCAATCAGAAGAGATCTCATCTGATTGACAGTCTTAAAGGCAATGTAAAAACATGACAAAGAAAAAAAATGTGGTATATAAAATAAAATAAAAAAACATATAAAAAAAAATATACAAACCTACATTACTTTATACACACACATACATACAAAAGAAAAAAAGAAACAACAAAAAATAACGTGATCAACCAGTAATCAATCTCATCAATGTTTCTTGTTGACAAATGACTAATGAAGCTTTGGGAAGTCTTATGTGCATTAAAACATCAGCAAGGTAAACTACACTAAACTGGATAGGGGCTTTTGGGGAAGTGAGGTCTTAAGGCTGCTGGAAGCAGACGGGTAGGTCGGGAGAGACATAATCCCTGTCTGCTCATAAGATGTGTGTGTGTGTGTGTGTGTGTGTGTGTGTGTGTGTGTGTGTGTGTGTGTGTAAGTGAGTGGGGGGCTGAGGATAGAGCTGTCTGTCCCACATCCCCTCCAATCCAGACAACACAGCTAAGCAGCCAAACAACATGAACAGCAGTGACTCAGGAGAGCGGAAGCAGGGTCTTCTGCTCAGAGTCTGATAAAAAATAAACTGTTTCAATTAGGCTTGGTACCAATTTTTTCACACTTTTATACCCTCCCAACATTTCACTTAGGTATATGGTTCAGGACACTTATAGGGTGATGGTGGTGTTTTTGTTGTTTAACACAAAGTCCAATTCTATACTCTGAGTATAACTGTCCTCTCTGTATGGGTGGGTACAGTGGTCTTTGAAGTGTGTTGAGCAGTCCGTTGTGTTCGCAACGGTTCGAGATGATGTGGTTAAGGTTCATGTGTCTCGGAGGAAGAATGTGCTCACCTTCACTCAGGCCGGTGATCAGTATACTGGTGGTGCTGAATGCTGAGAGGTCGGAGGACTTTTATCTGGGCACCCTGTATCTTTAGGCACTTTGCAGCCTGTTGCAATGAAACATTTGTTCCCATTTCTTTCATTTAATCTACTCAATATGCCAGAAGATAAGAGAGTTCAAATTTCTGCACCTGCAAGGTGATTCACTTTTATATAGATATAATAGGTGTCATATGGTGTCAGAAACCATATAAGCGGGTCTATTAGAAGTAAGTGTACACATTTTGAAGGCATGCAGTTAGCACCATGCCCTTTGGTGGCGTATTAACTTGTCTTACCTGTTAGCTAAATTAGTCTTGTAACTTCAGTGCTAAAACTTCAGACACCAAACACGTCGACTGGGGTAAGGCTGGGGGAATTTTCTGCTGAACTATTGCTTTAACAGGATATAAATCAGAGCCCAGCAGAGGCTGGGTGATCTGTGAGGCCGCTTGTGCTGCGTGGGCAGAAGAGCTGCTAGAGTCCTGAGTAACACCGTACTTCGGCCTCCTACATTTCTGTGCCAACATGCCAGCGCGCCAGGCCTGACGCAGTTTACTGTATTTACCAGAATACAAGAGAAAATACAAGGGGCGTTATGTCACTCCAGCAGCTGAATTATCGGCCAGGCATGACTCAGAACCGCATAGAACTTCAAACACCTCAGTGAAGTGTTGAAGAGAGAACTGTGCAAATTTAACTTTGTGCCAAACTACAGCTTTAAGTCATATTTATACAATTTGTTTGTCCAAACAGCCCTTCTAAAAACTGAATTCAGCTGCTTTACATGTGGAATTCCACCAAATAGTCAAAGATCCCTGCATAATGAAGTGTTTAAAATATAAACAGATACATTTAGAGTGGGTTTGCTGTGAAACTCAGAGTTAGAACTGTTCACAGTGGAGATGAATGGAACCAGACGTTTGCCTCTAAAAGCTCACAGAAAGTTATTAAATTCAATGGTTCTGGTTGAACCACCTGACGCCTGAGATGTTGTTGACCGTAAAACTAAACCCATTATTGGTGGAGGGATACATGCAGGATATCGTAATGCAAAATAGACCCTATATAAAAGTGATTTAGTTCAGTTCTCCACCATTTTACCATCAACATATATATAAACATTCAGAGAGACATGGAGCTTCACTGGGGGTCGAAAATGAATAAAATGGCTTTATCTTTGTTGAAGATTCTATTCACTGTCAAGAAATCAGAGTCTCTATCTAACCTCATTCATACTCTCAAGGCTGCAATCAAATCCTCACAGCAATGTACGAGCCTTCCCAGAAGAACTCAGAAAAACGCTGAGGAGTAGGATCTACACAGTGCAGGTTTAATTAGTTGTATATTTAAAAAGCACACAGCTCTGCTGGATCAATAAACGATATATTTACCGATCTGTGTCCCGGAACTTCGTCAGCGAGGCTGAGGAGAACTGCAGTTATATTCAAATCAACAGTTTTTATCTGGACGCTGTACAGAAATCGGCGGCAGCGACTGTGGCTTGAAGAGGCATTTTTTCCAGGCCTCTGAGACGAATTCTTTAGCAGCAGGAGAAGCTGTGAGCCTTTAGCCACCAGTAGCGCTGCCACATGGCTCCAATCCTCAGGCCGTAACAAAGCCACGGCTTCACCTCAAAATCCAGCCGGCCAGAACACATCTCTGGACGACTGACCATAAGGACCAGAGCCTCCTCAATCCAACCAATCTGGATCATGTAAATGATCACAACAATAGATAAGAGTCCTACTGCAATCTATTAAAGCTGTGGAGTCTTGGAAGTGACGGCACTTCAACAACTACCTCAGGAATGAGCTGGAATGGAGAACTGATCATCCAACCTCACTAATGCTCTCATAGATGCAATCAAATCCTCACAGCAATGTTCCACGATCAGTGCCTGACCTCCCTAATGCTCTCATACAATCAAATCCTCAAAGCAATGTTCTAACATCAGTACCTGACCCCACTAGTTCTCTTGTGGCTGCAATCAAATCCTCACAGCAATGGTCATGATTAGACATGATTAGAACTAGACTGCATTTCTGCAGAGAAAATGTAAAGTGTGCTTGCTCAAATTTAGCGTTAGCATTAGCATCAGCGTTAGTGTTAGCATTAACATTAGCACAGCATTAGCATAGCATTAACATTAGCATTAACATTAGCATTAACATTAACATAGCGTTACTGAATATGTGTCTGTGTGTCCCAATACTTTTGTCCACATGGTTTTGTATGACAGCTCTGTCCCAATACTTTTGGCCATATTCAGTTTGAACAGGTGTGTCTTTGGGGGCGTGGCTTGAGGTCTCATATGAAGTTTCATAAGGTTTGGTCACTGTATGGAGCCTGAAAGTTTCTTCTTCTGTAACTGCATTCATTTCAATGGGGTTAGAAATGAATGGAAGTGAATGGGGGAAAAAGGGATGAGCACGGGTCATCACCGACAGCGTTTGTGTGTCGGGGAAGTTGGCCTGAGGTATCACATCAAGTTTGGTGGGTTTCGGTCGAAGCATGTCCGAGCAGGACTATCTGAAAGTTCAGGGAGCCAATACTTTTGCAAATTGTTTTCGCCGGAAAAATGGGAATAATGAACGAACGACAAGACATATCAAAAAGCTGTGAACAAGCCCGTAATTCCAGATCAGGCCCAACGTTTCAGAGTTGGAACGGTGTCTATCTCGAAAGCCCTGGGTGGAGTAGTGTGCCAAAAAATGGAAGAATAATAATAAAACTTAGGAAGAACAGTAGTGTGCTTGCTCTCCAAAGGCTGCTGTGTGCTTGAGCAAGCACACTAATAAAATGTGGAGGGGGATGGCTTAAGGATTGTTTTCGGAAATGTCAGGATTTCCATATATAGACTGTATGGATGGGGGAGTAAACATACAATCTGTAACAATGCTTGCAGACTTTGTCCTTTTAATTCCAAAAAAAGTGATAAATATATTGCTTTACAATCACGATGTGTAGCAGTAAAAATCTCAATAATCATATTTTGTCCATACTGTGCAGCTCTAGTAATCTCCAATATACTTGCTTATGTGGTTTCTGACCATGTATAACAATTACTGCTAAATGTACACTGAAGTGTGGAAACAGTTTAAGTCTCGAGAAGATCTGCTGCAGTTTCTGCCGCCTCTTCCAGTTTTCTCCCCTGGAGTGCCCACCACAAACTGGGTCAAGATCATGAGGACACACGAACCTACAAACTAAAAGTAAGGCACTAGCGGATTCTGAGAGACTGAAAATGAACACTCACTTGCATTCATTTAAGCAGCACAGTTGGAACACCAGACAACTTTCCATTAAAGTGTAGTGTCACATGGGTGTGATCTGGAACATTCAACACTGAACATTCTAACACTAACTGCTTAGCAACACTGCAGGTTAATGGACAGTCGATACACCGTCGTCTTTACACTCAGTGACTAATATTCTACGCTATTTTGACAGTTTAAACATATACACAAAATTAATAGCACTAGAAACAAACATTAAACATACAGTACTGTACAAAAGCCAAGCCACACCAAACAAATGTTTTTATACTGCGACAGGCTGCAAAGTGTCAAAAATGCAAAGAGCATTCCAACTACTCTGCATTCAGCACCACCAGTATACTGATCACCACCTGATCATCTGAATTCATCTTCACCTGTTTCTTAACTGGTTCAGACTTTAAGTT
Organism: Hydrocynus forskahlii; assembly: GCA_037974365.1. Lineage (NCBI taxonomy): Eukaryota > Metazoa > Chordata > Actinopteri > Characiformes > Alestidae > Hydrocynus > Hydrocynus forskahlii. The sequence goes on from JBBPCX010070549.1 coordinate 5,340, forward strand.
AGATTGCTTTGTTATGCTTGAATGATTCATATGAGCCTCTAACTAACCACAGTGTTTCTGACAGGGTGACCAATCACACCCCCAGGTGAGTTACTGGGTATTCTGATGAAAGGAGGTTGTCACGTAACTGTTAATGGTGTTGGTGAATCGGTGCATAAATGGGCGGAGCTAAACTGCTACAGCCAGTATAAGGGGATATATTTAAATACATTGGCTTTGTGACATCACAAAAACTGATTTGAAAATGGACTGTTTTTGTATCTTATTTTTCCACATATGGACACATGTACAGATGGGTGGAACAAATAAAATATTTGAAACAATACAGACTTCTTACTTCCAGAAAAGTGACGATTTGGGACATCTTGAAAGGCATCACAATCACCATATGATCAGTAAAACCGCAATACTGATATTTTGTCTGCATCATGAGGCTCTGTTAGCACACTTACGTAAATGAGTCCAGAATAGTATCGGTCCTTCAGGTTGTGCAGCACAGAGGCCTCATTCAGGCAGGTCAGCTCCGCCATGTCCTCCACCTTGCTGAACTTGGGTGGGTTCATCTTCTGGATGTCGTCCTTGTTCACCAGGGCCTTTTTGCCATTCTCTGCAAGCTCCACCACCACCTCCTCTCCTCTCTCCTCACGGATACTGGCTGCCTCAAACCCATGCCTCTCCGAGGGGACCCACACCAGCTTCTTGGCGGTCCAGTCGGCCTGCGTGGCTGGGTTATAAACCACCGCACGGTCCACAAAGAGGTACCGCTCAGGGTCCTCCTGCCCGCTCCGCTGAGCCATCTCCGGCATTAGGAAGTTCAGACAGGCCTCCTGCGGAGAAAGAGAGGACCAGGGATTAGAGCCAAAACAAAGCCTGGCGAGAGAAGAGCAGCAGAAAATGTAAACACTTCAGTTATTATTAAATATAAGGGATTACTCAAATCTAATTTTATTTCCCATTTTCTCACTAAAAACAGTCATAATCCTTTGGAACTACCAGATATATGTTTTGGCTGATAAACTGCAACATTGTATAAGGACTTCTTCTATTTGTATCTATTAGACCATATAATGACGCATCTGTATTATTACATTCATTGCTTATTCATTCTCTTCTGCTATTATTGCTATTAATTCATGTTCGCTTTCGCTGGTAGTGCAAATACATGCATATGATGTGTGTCTGAGTCAGTGTATGTATTGCGGTGCATGCACGTGTGTAGGCCTGGGGGTATGCTTTGAAATGGGGGAACGTCTTTCTGGTCATGGTTGAAAAAAACAAACAAAAAAAAACAAACGCTAAATACAGTTCTAAAACAGTATCATACTGACTTCTTGTTTGAGGGAAAAAAAACAAGGAAAATTTGTCTGTGATCACGGGCCTTTTAAGAGAACCTCCACATTACACTTAGTATCTATAACAATACAGTTGTCCGGTAACCGTTACTTCCCAGACAAGACTGTTTGTTTTTAAGGCTCATTTGACTCAGATTGGCAGACCTTTCATTAGCGTACACAGTATTAAAGTTTGCAATGCTACACCTGCTATTGATCTTGACACCAAAATTCTGATAATCCTAATTCTGACTTTGATGTCAAAATTCAAATCACACCTTAAAAGATTCAACATTACAGCTTTCCAAACAACTGAGCCCATCAGCAGTGGAGAGAATGCTGAATAAAGCAATTAAGGCTGCGCAATATATGTGTTAACTGTTATCACGACATCGGTCTCTGAAAATACTGATGTCACAGATGTGCATAAATGGGCGGGGCTAGACTGCTGCAGCCAGCATAAGATGTATTTAAAAGTGTTGGTTATGTAACATCACAAACTATGAAAACTATTGTAAAATGTTTTTGTAGCTTATATTCCATATATGGACTGTATGGATGGGGGGGAGTAAATGTACCATTTGAAACAACATTTACAGACTTAAAGCCTATTCATTCCAGAAAGGTGATGATACAGGCCCTTTAATAGCCTGAAAAGCATCACAATCGCAACATGTATCAATAAAATCACAATACTGGCATTTTGTCTGTCTCATGGAGCTCCACACATTATATAAATCAGCATCAAAAAACTTTATTGATCCTAGAGGAAACGGCGTAAATAAACGAATAAACAAAAACACAAAAAGAATGTTTTGCCATGGTATCAAGTACCGCAATACCACACCTGGTACTGATCCCAACACAAATTCTGACAATCCTAGTTTTGACCTTCATCTCAAGTATCATATTAAACCTGAAAAAGCATTCCACCTTTCCCAAAAAAGCTTAATCACGTATTTAATCAATACCTAAAAATGAGCCCATCAGTCTGTGTGAAGAGAAAATGCTGAATAAACTGATCTTGCCACTTCAGCAGATATGTGGCCTCACTTCATGAGTTTAAAAACATATCAAAACGAATGGGTTTGAGGACTCAGTAGTTACTGGAGTTATTAGAGCATGGCAGGAGGGCAGCGAGGGCCCAAAGAGGCTTTTTCCGACTTTTTGCACTAAAAATAAAAGTGTGAGCAGAAATGGGTCAGTGCTGCAGATCCAGGCCAGCACTTCATAAACACACACAAAACACACACAACTCGCTCTGAAGCGCACATAACGGGCCAGATCAGCCTTAAACAAGAGCAAACTCACTGTATAAGTTCATAAGAGTAAGCATAACAGAGTAACCTCCAGATATGCTCGGTAATGATGATGAAGATGATGAGGAGGATGAGGAGGATGGTTGAGGTGGTGCCGTTATGCTAGCCAGACTTAGCTGTGAAGCTAACGGCACCTTCACATTTAACGAATAAAGAAAAATAACGGATAACTTTATTTTAATAATTTTAACCCGCCGCCCCGACAGCGCGCAGGTTAGACCACAGCCCGCAGACCTTGCCCGGGCGCCGTGTGGGAGTCTCTCCGGCCGCAGGGTGCTGTCTGTGGGCTGAGGTCCGTTAGCCTGTCCGCTAACCACCCGCTCCGGTCCGACCAAATAATCCTCCACTAACACACTCAAACCTCCCGGTGACACTTACTAAGGGCTCTCTGCGATGAAACCTCGGACTGTGAGCAGCAGAAATGAAGGTCTAATCCAGCCCGTCCAGTTTTACAGGAATCCAGTTTATTTTTTATTTTAAATATATCTATATATATATATATATATATATATATAAATATTAAAGTGAGTCTCTTCTCCCTTCGCGCTGCTGCAGCCGCTTCTACACAACCGAACCCAGCGGACCGCGCTTTCTGGACCCATCGGCCAATCAGAGCGCCGCGCTCAACCAGATAACCAATCAGAGCGCCGAAGATAACAACGCGACCAATCAGAGCACTAAAGCCCACCAAGCGACCAATGGCAACCCGGCGGTGCGCCAAAAGGCAACCATGCGACCAATCAGAGTACTAAAGACAAACAAGTGACCAATAGCAACCCTGGAGAGGGACTAAAAGGCAACCGGCAAACCATTCAGAGCACTACAGCCAATCGGATGACCAATCAGAGCACTACAGACAACCAGACGACCAATCAGAGCTCTAACGCCAACCAGGCGAACAAGCAGAGCGCTAGGGCCAAATAAGTGACCAATCAGAGCACTACAGCCGACCAGAGAACAAATCACAATTCTAAACCCAGCTATGCAACCAATGGATGACTTTACACCTACCCATGCGACCAATAATAACCCTTGCGCACTCAGACAGCCAATCGAAACTCTACAGAATACCAAACAACGACCAGCGCTACACCCATGGGGCAACCAATCACAGTCATACGCCTTTCGTGCGAATCGATCACAAATCTATAACCACCAATCCCCGTAGAGAGCCTAGCGGCCAATCACAGCCTAGTCATCTCCCCATCCACCAATCAGAGCTAGTCAACCTCGAAGAAAACCAATCACAGACCTACTCTCATTAACTGATCAGAATTCAGTCCCTGAACCTCTTCAGTACCTAACTAAAGTGGCCCCTTATAGTCATGCGCGAATACAGCATAGCATATCTGCATTTCATCAATTCACCAAGTGAAGCAGGGGGCAGCCACCAACACAGCTCCTAGGGAGCAGTGTGTGGGGACGGTGCCTTGCTCACGGTTACCTCAGTGGTGCCACTGGCAGCTCTGGGATTCGAACCAACACCCTTCTGATCAAACTGTATTTTATTGATTTTAATAGTCTGTTTGACTAATATCTTGTCTGCATCAAAATATGAAATTACAAGATTTTGTGTGACTCTACACACGCGCACACGCTAATAAACACTAACCTGCAAAACTGTGAATGAAACACACACACACTAATAAACACTAACGTGCTAAACTGTGAATGAAAGTTTACCAGAGTAAACGGAGGAGAGCCCTCTCGTGGTAACTGGGGAGAATTACACAATTTCAAAATATGAATTTCATTGTGAAACAGTCATTATCATCATCATCATTCTTCTTTTTCTTCTTCTTCTTCTTCTTGTCTACTTTTTTGGAGGTATAAACTAATTTGTACTTTTTACAAAATTTATAATTTACCTTTAAGTTGCTTTCTTACTGACTTTTTCTTCGATTATGGTTATCATTATCATTGACTCCATAATAACTGTTGGTTTCACATGATGTTCAGCTTTAAATGTTACTTTAAACGTTACAAGCTGATTTGGCAGCACTGTTCCTGAAACAGTCCTGACAGTAAAGTTACCCTAAATTTGTACTTGAGTTTAAAAATTAAAAATAAATATAGATTCTTATCTTTTAACGTAAGATTCTTATCTTTTAACGTAATAAATCTGAAAATAAAATCAACAGTTCCAACTGTAGCACTATGGTATTCTTGTGGGACACTGTTCTTCACTGTTCTTCACGGTTTTCTTTTTACTTTTGTGTGTAATTAAGATTGTCCATTGTGTGTGTGTTTTTATATGTAATTAATATTGTATAATGTCTTTCATCTGATCTCTGAGTGGTAGAATTATGCCTTGTGGTGCCTTGACTTACGTGTTTAATTCGTTCCATGACGGAGCTCGTAACTCAAATGACTCGTATGTCAAATCAATTTCCCCTATTGAAATGAATTGAAATGCCATTAATCCGTTCCGGACAGCCAAAAAACACATTTTTTGTTATATGTTTTTAAATAAGAAAAATGTGCTTATAAATAACGAATATTTTATAGAAACACAATACAATAGAATGTACTGCAATAAACTGGTTGTATTAATTTTTGATGTAATCCTTAGCTGCCTTCATGTC
>JBBPCX010070550.1:0-10573 GCA_037974365.1 Hydrocynus forskahlii
GGCAACGATTAAACAGTTATTTGCACTGTTATACGCAAAATGCAGTAATACCTTAAAAAATAGTGCATTGTGCACTTTTATTTTAAAAGTACAGCTATATGAGCAAAAGTGCAATAACATTTGATTTGCATACACCTCAAACAAATAAGGAGCTTTTTAACAGCAGTGTTCCCTTTAACACTGTTCAAATATTTCTGTAAAACTCAACTTAAGCATTAATGTAAACAAATCAAATATAAAAACAAAGCTATTTGCCACTGCAGGGCATTCACATTTTATCTGGTTTGTTATAGAAGAACAAGGTACCCTCAGAGCATGCGCACCGGAACCATTATAGCTTTAGAACCATTATAATCCCCCATACCCCCCTCACCTCGAAAAACAGCCGAGACGTAGAGAATATTATTAATTATGCATATTATTATTATATGCATTAATTATGCATTATCAGTGTTATAAACTGACTGTATAAACCAAATAAGCTTCATGGTAGCATTTTTCGACAAGGCAGCATGAATTGATACGCTGCTTGTAAGTAAATATTTTTAATAAAATATGTTTTTCTCTGATTATGCATATTATTTGTCTATGAACTGAATAAACTTAAAGGGAGCATTTTTCTGCAAGGTAGCATGAACAGTGGGGGCCACAGCAAATCTTAGGGTGGCATACCAAACAAAAATCCATAATCAAATTTAATACTAATATTGATTCTGATAAATCTATATATACCAGCTATATATACATACCAGCTAGAAGTTTTGGAAACACAGATATGATGCTGTCTTCCATGCATCGTTCAAATCTTTAGCTGCCTCTAGTCAGCAACGTCAAAGGGATGGTGAGGGGGAGGGGGAGAGAGAGAGGGGGAGGGATGGAAGCTACAAGGGCAGCAAGAGCAGCACCGCTGTATCTTGCAACAAAATCGTTTTCACGTCATGAACTATTGGGAATATTTTTAAATCTAGACTACATTACATATTTATTCATAGTATGCATAATAAAAATGTACTTAGGGGTGGCAAATGCGGTGGCAAAGGATGATTTTTGAGTGGCCGTTGCCATAGACTCTGCTGTCAATTTGCACTATGGTAGCATTTTTCAACACGGCAGCATAATTCATCAGAACACTGGCGCCCGCGGTCCTGAGCCATGATCAGAACAGTATATCAGTATATTTTCTTTTTTTTCTGAACAGGTACCAGCAGAAACATTTTTCTTTTATCAGGGAGCAGCATAATCAGTCAGTATGTTCAGTAGCGAGTGTCCCTATTAAAGTGAGGGGAAGCGGTCAAGCACAGAAAAATGAATTTTCAAAATTTTGTAAATTTAAAAAACTGCACGATTATTTTTATAATTGTCGGTGTTAGGTAAATAATGCATTATATATTATATATTACATATGTAGTAAACAGTGTTGCCAAAAGTATGAAAGCAGCACTAACTGTAAAAACAATAAACCTAAAAATGTTCATTTGTCTTGATTATTATTTTTTTCAATAATAACGTACACAATGTAGATTTAAATATAAAAAGCTATACACTATAACATGCCCTTGTCCTCTGTCACACTATAAAAGTAGCTATTTAATAATGGACTGAATATGGACAGCTAATGTATAAATAACACACAGCTTGGTTTAAGTAAGCTTTATTAAGTCAGTGATTGTTGAAAAACCTGCAGGAAAACAAAAAGACATTTCAAAACATAAGCTGGTTTTAATCTAAATGTTTAATGGTATGGTGTTTGCTAAGCAATGTAACTGCCTACCTTAACCGTTCTACTGTTTGCTTGTGAAAAATGCTCTAGTTCTAGCTAATTTAACCTTAAAGTACAAACGTACATTTGTTTTCTGAGGAGAAAGACTGATGTCATGTAGTGGAGGAAACTGTTTGATGTGGGAAAATTTAGATACTCAAAAACTGGGAGTAGCGTCATTGCACTTCTTGTTTGGGCCTATATAGCTTTGATCACCTCTACTCAGATGCGAGGCATTCTGCATGAAAATGCATGTGATGAAGTTTCTTGGTCATTTTAGAAGTCCCAGTTGTTTTATTAAAACTTTTGGACTGTATTTATAAAGGTCTTACACTGAGTGTAGAATATGCTCATGACATTGCTGTTCTTGTATAATACCTGACAGGTCCTCAGAAACAAGATGGGGTGGTATTGACAAGTGGTGGTAATCTTTCATGCAAGCATATCGCACAGATGGTCGGTCCTAATGGTCCTGATAATATCACGGACTCCATAGAGAAAGTCTTGAATCTATGTGAAGGTCAGAAGGCTGCAACGGTGGCCGTTCCTGCAATTGGCACTGGTGAGATAACAGAATGTTGCTTGCTGCCACAAGATAGATTCTTCAGAATCAGAATCTGAATCAGAAAACATTACTGACCTCTAAGAAAATTGCTTATAGTTTAACTGCACAGACTCACAGAGACACAGAGACAAGAACAATATAAAATATAAAGGTTAAATAAATAAATAAAAAAACCTTGGCAGAATATATTGTACATGAAACACACCAGGCCATAAACACAAATGCTGAGTATTAGTGCTATAGATAACTAACTTACAGTTATATGAGTTACTAGTTACACAGATGGTGGTGGTTAGGAGTGTGTTATTGCACATAAGAAAGATATAGTATATAAGTAATATGGACATAGTGATACTTGACATGGTAAGACTATTGCGGATTATAATAATAAGATATTACTCATGATAATGTTTCAGCACCCAGATAATGTTTTAGTACACTTATAAATAAGGATGGAAAGAGGTATTTGTGTGATGCTGTAGAATAACCCTTTTTTGGTTCCCTAACATAGTGGTTCACTATGCTTGTCCTGGAGCCCCCGGGACATTTTTGTACAATCCCTGGTCCCAACATGCCTGATTCAACAAATCATGTCATTAATAAGTCTTTCAAGGGTTGAAGCAATGAGGGGTGAGGTTGGGGTGCTAGGACCAGGGTTGGAAATCTAAGAACCCTTATAATGAACGGTTCCCAGAAGAAATTTCTGTAAATGAGACCAGATAACATAAATGTGAAAGGTCTTTATATCTTTAAAAAGGGAAATACAATGGATCTTAAATGGAATTGCTAAAATAACTGTTCTGAAGTTTTAAATATGTTCTAAAGTAATGGATGCCTTGGATGAATTTACAATGTAAAATTGTTTTCATAGGGAGGGGTGGCATTGGAGCAAATGAGTCTATCAAAGCAGTTTTCGCTGGACTGGAAAAGCATTTGACTCGGGTGAAAACATCCAGCCTTAAGGAAGTAACTGTGGTTGCATTTGAGCAGCAGATATTCAACTCCTACTGCAGTTATTTCAAAAACAGGAACAAGAAGGTACTTATCTAATATCATCACACCTCAAACTAATGCAGTCATGTTCTTAATTTATTGAATATTTTGCTCTGATCTGTTCCTCTAGCTTTCTTCTAAAGCTGCTCAGTCAGCAAAATACAAGATGCCTGCAAATCAAGGTTAGTGGATGAAAGTGTCTTGAAAGCAAATCTTAACTTTTAAATCATTTGTCATTCGTATGATCCATTGTTATATGTATATTTATATATTGTGTATCTTGTCCTTTCTCTTCAGTCAAAATTGCAGGTGTGAGGATTGAGGTGAAGAAAGGTAACATAACCAACGAAACTGTCCGAGGCATAGTCAACACCACAAACAGCCAAATGAACCTGGCAGGAGGTAGGCTTTTGTCTCTTACTTTATGGTCTAGATTAATTCTAGGTTAATTATCATGTGACCTACCAATTATCAGGTTGCTCTTCCATAAAACTAGATTCACACAAAATGTATTACTTCGGAACAAAGTCCATACTTTGTGCTAAAAAACTGTTTTTTTTATTTTTTTGCTGCTCTTACCTTTGTACTGCCCACTTTCTGCCGTGACAATGCAAATTTCCCATGTGTGGGACTAATAAAGGTTTATTTGATCTCTTATCTTACCACTTATGTCTACCTTTCTGGGTTTTCAGTCACACAGTAGTGTTGGAATCTCTGAATTGCTAGCTTGTGAGGGTCTTCATCAGCAAGATTTCACAAATAGGAATTCTGACAAGTTGTTCCATCATGATGACACTTTCAGTTGCTATAATTATGCTCTAGGTCAGTGGTCACCAACCCTACCTTCCTGAAAAGTCTAGTTCAATATCCATTCTTCAGAAGTCCCTGTTTGACTGAAGTGTTAACCTTGGAGAGTATATTAGTTAAATCTGGTTCAACAAATAAAAATAGTCCAGTCTTGTTTGAAACAGTCTAAAATGGTGTTTGCTTTCCTACATGCTCGCTATTTTCTGCTCTTTGGCTCGGCGTGCCGCACCTCCCTCTGCACTTGTGGGTGGAGACTATCCTGAAAGTTCTCCCACGTTCAAAGATCTTATGTTTTTGTTTATTTGTTTGTGATGCCATTTTTAAAACCCCAATAGGGGTTATTATTGTTACATGTTTTTAAAATTACAATAACTTGTTCTACATGACATAGGAACAGCAAACAAAGCTATCAGGAGTTATTCTGCCATATGATGACAATTTACCATTTGTTGCACTTGATGCAAAGATTTGTGCTGCTCGCATTCTAAGGTTAAGTAAAAGCTATGGGCAGCATGTTAGTTGCAGGTTAGAGTTAAACATGGCAAGAAAGTAGATCTCCAAGAGTAGAACTGGTGACCAATGCCCTAGGTCCATTCTCGGTCAGATATCACATGACTCCAAAACATTTGACCGAGATTCTCACCTGGTCCTGAGAGCTCCAACTTTCTGTACCAGAAGACCAGAATAACATGTTATTTTACCTGGTGCAATACTGTGAACCTGCAGTGTTTGATGTGAAATGTGCATTGAAATCCCCTCTTACTTTTTATAATGTAATCTTTTTAGGTGTTTCAGGGGCCATATTGAGAGCAGCAGGACTTTCTGTTGAGCAGGAATGTCAAAAACATGGTAAGCGTGTAGCTCTGTAAGAAGGAAACTTAACATACTACTAGAATTTTAAGAGAATCATGAACAGCATTATGAGCAATGGAATATTTTTGTAATGCTGCTGCATAACTGAGTATGAGCTTATGCATCTTACTTTGTCTCTGCAGGTCCTCTTCAGGGTGACACAGCTGCCTTGACCAGTGCTGGCAATCTGCATTGTGATCACATCATCCATATGATGGGACCCCACAATGTTGCTGAGGCAAGATTACGGGTGACAAAAGTCCTGGAACGATGTGAAGAGAAACAAATTAGCACCATTTCGTTTCCTGCTGTCGGCACTGGTATGACCAAAATTTTTTTGTTTTGATATGAACTTGGACGCATGTGGAATCCTTGTGCTATTATCACTCACCTCTAATTGATAATCTTGTTGTTATTAATCATTTTATTTTATTGCATTTTAAAAGATAATACTGTCATCTGAGATGCCTGACTTCCAAAATGCAAATTAGTTAGTACACATTAGCATGTGTGCATTTGGCAGAGAAATAGGCAAAGTACAGGACAGTATAAAACAGAACAATAGAGTACAGTAGAGTAGAATGCAGCAGAGAATGGTAGAGTACAGTACAGTAAATTAAAGTCCAGTAGAGTACAGAATAATCAAATAGAGTACAATGCAGTAGTGTACAATGCAGTAGAATAGTGTAAAGCAGAATACAGTACAGTAGAGTACAATACAGAAGAATGGAGTTCAGTAAAGTATGGTAAAGTACAATAGACAGAATTACAGTACAGTACAGAGGAATTGAGTACAGTACAGTAGTGTACAATACAGTAGTGTACAGTAGAGTACAGTGGAGTAAAGTAAAGCAGAGCATGGTAGAGTTAAGTACACTACAGTTGAGAACAGTACAATAGAGAACAGTATAGTACTGTAGAGAAGTACTGAAAGTCTTTTTTGCTGGTGAATAATTTATCAGCCACCCCTAAATATTACTCTTTCACTGCAGTCACATTGTATTACTACTTTCCTTCTCTTAAAGGCGGGGGTGGCCTTAAGAGTGCTGAGTCCATTCTTGCCATGCTGCAAGGCTTTGACGATCATTTATCTCAACGCACCTCCACTTCTATCAAACTCATCTATGTTGTTATCGACCGAGATGAAGTTCTGAACGAGTTTCTGCAAGGACTCAAGCAGTGGACAAACAAAAACCAGGTAGAATGTTGTTTAAATATCTTATGCTACATCTAGTTCAAACATCTAGTCACATCTACTCCAAATGTTAGGCCACCATAAAAAAATGCTGCAGCCTGCAGATGCCACTGAAGCCTTTTGCAGTAAAAATTTCACATGCAGGTCTTTTCAGGGGAAAGATGTGTCCACATTTGCGATTACTAACACATAATGGGATCAAGGCAGGGAGAAATGGGAATGGAATTTGGCATTAAGACTTGTCATGTAAACATACATAAAAAATATAATAACATGCAAATATAAAAATGCATGTAAATTATAACTTAAAGTAAAAATAAAAAGTTTTTAACCCTTAGAACATGAGTGGCACAGATCCATGCAAGAAGCACAAAAAATGGTAAATTGTCATCATATGACAAAACAACTCTTTATTTGAAAATTCTCCCAGTTTGTGATGCTCGAGGTGTCAGACATCATGCTGAGCTTTGTTCGGGGTTCCGATGTCACACAAATGCCCTTAAATTACAAAAATGAATTGAAAAAAAAATGAAGTGAAAAAAACTCAAGATCTTTGAACATAGGAAAACATTCAGGATAATCTCCGCCCACATGCGTGTGGGGAAAACATACAGAGGGAGGGGATACAGAAAGTGGCCGAGCAAAAGAGCAACAAACAACAAGCATGTATGAGAGCAAACACTGTGTTTTAAGCTGTTTTACATAGTTTTTATTTGTTAAAATTCAATTCAATTCAATTTTATTTATATAGCACTTTTTAAAACCAAGTTGTCACAAAGCAGCTTTACAGAGTCCAGGTCTGAGCCTCTAGTGAGTAAGCCAAAGGCAACAGGCTAGAAAAAACTCCCTCAGCTGGAGGAAGAAACCCCGGGAGGAACCAAGACTCAAAAGGGGAACCCATCCTCCTCAAGTCAGCCCGGAGAGAAAGAAAAGACAGTCTTTATGGGGTTGAATAAAAAGAAAAGGCCTTCATGAACAAGATTATTGAAATATAGGCCATCTACGGCTAACAGAGTTGGAACCACTAGAGGTAAATTTGTTGGAAGAGAGACTGAGAGTCTGTGGTCCATAAAACAACAGGAGACAGCACCAGTGTCCCAGTTTACATTAATTCTCTGAGCCAACCGTCTCCCAGCTCTACACCCTCCATCTGGAAGAAAAAATAATTACAGAAAGCCTGACTAAACAAGTAGGTTTTCTGCCTCGACTTAAAAACTGAGACTGTGTCTGAGTCCCGAATGTTTATCAGAATAGCATTTCAGAGCTTGGGTGCTATATATGAGAACGCTCTTCCCCCCGCTGAAGCTTTCATAAGTCTAGGGACAAGTAAGTAGTTGGCACCTTGAGATCTGAGTGACCGTGGAGGTTCATAGCAAGTAGGGATGCACCGAATATTCGGCCAATGAAAATTTTCGGCTGAAAATGGCAAAAAAAGCATTTTTTTTCGCGACCGAAACAGTGATAACGCAATCAGCAAGCGCAGCCTGCATGCGCCAGACTGGATTAAAGTCAGCATGCCTGCATTTCGATATATCTAAGAAAGACATTTGTAAAGCGTGGAATGCCGAAATTTCTAGAGGGGGTGCATCCACAAACTTTCTCAATGTCAGCATTAATTTATCATATAAAATCAAAACATCCCTATCGAGCACAGAAGAGGCACATCCACATCCAGTGATTACAGTTAATATGTGGGCTATGCCAGTCTTTGTTTTAATACACTATTTTGTTATAGGCCTACAGAGAATGTTGTTGTATCTTTCAACAGTTTTTAAAGCACTTGTTCTGAATGCACTAGTTTTATGAGAGAAGATATTTAATTGTATAATATTTCAGCTATTTTGCTTTTAGGCTATTCATGAGTGGGGCTAAGTAAAATATTTTGTTTCAAATTTTATTTTATATTGCACATTGTTTGAATGCTAAATAAATATTTTCATAGTTTTGTAACAGATTTATTCTTTTAATAATTTAACAATAATAATTTCCTTTCGGTTTTCAGTTTCGGTATTCGGCCAAGTATTTCCTCATTTTCGGTTTTTGGTTTCGGTCCAAAAAAATAATTTTGGTGCATCCCTAATAGTAAGAGAGTTCATGGAGGTATTCGGATGCGAGGCCATTCAAGGCTTTATATGTCATTAGTAGAATTTTGTAAACAATACAAAATGTGATTAGAAGCCAATCAAGTCTTGATAATATTGGGTTAATGTGATCAAATTTCCTGGTTCTAGTAAGGACTCTGGCTGCCGCATTCTGAACTAGCTTATTTAGATTTTTGTTGGAGCAGCCTGACAGGAGGCTGTTACAATAATCAAGTCTGGAAGTAATAAAGGCATGGACAAATTTTTTTTGCATTGTGGAGATATAGTGTACTTCTTAACTTAGCAATATTTCGTAGATGAAGGAAAGCTAATTTAGTAACAGTACTTACATGTGTGTCAAATGAAAGATTAGGATCCATAGTGACACCTAGATTCTTTACGGCTAATGTTGGAGAGGCTGAGGAACCAGCAAGATCAAGCATTAGACCTGACAGTTTGTTTCTTGCTGCTTTCGGACTTAGAAGAAGGACTTCTGTTTTATTTACATTGAGTAAGAGAAAGTTATGTGACATCCAGTCTTTCATATCTTTAATGCAGTCCCCAATCTTATTTAATCTAAGGTTATCATCTGGGTTGGCAGAGATATACAGTTGTGTATCATCTGCGTAATAGTGGAAGCTGATCCAATGTTTGCGGATAATCATCCTTAATTGCAGCATGTACAAAGTAAACTAAAGAGGTCCTAATACAGAGCCTTCTGGGATGCCATATTTTACTTTGGTGGGCGCTGAGAATTCCCTGTTAACTCTTACAAACTGATAGCAGTCGGTCATGTATGATCTAAATCAGGATAAGGTGGTTCCAGAATCGCTGACAAGGTTTTCTAGTCTGTCTAGTAAAATAGAGTGGGCAGTCATGTCAAATTCTGCACTAAGGTCAAGCAGAACCAACTAAGAGACAATTCCTTTTTTCAGCAGACAATAAAAGATAATTTGCTATCTTTACTAAGGCTGTTTCTGTGCAATGATTAGGTCAGAACCCAGATTAATTTTTTAAATATATACGGTTTTTGTGTAGTAACAAACATAATTGGTGGGTCACAACTTTCTCTAAAATCTTAGAAAGAAATGGAAGACTAGAGATATGTCGATAATTTGAGAGCTCGCATGGATCAAGATTTGGGGTTTTTTGTTTTTTTCAACAGAGGTTTAATAACTGCTAATTTAAAGGATTACGGTAGATAACCAATACTAAGTGAGACATTTAATACTGATAGGAGAGGTCCAATGATTACTGTTAGGACTTCTTTAAGCAAGCTAGTAGGAATAGAGTCTAGTGTACAGGTAGAAGATTTCGAAGAGAGAATAAGCGCAGAAAGCTCTGTTTGTTGGACTAAAAGATGTCCGTTTCTCGACTATGGCTAAGTTCTGAATAGTATCTGTGTCTGCTGAGTCGAGTGCTAATTGTGGTGGAGCTGAATTGCTAGATTGAATTTCTTGTCAAATTATTTCCGCTTTACTGTTGAAAAAGGCCATAAAAACAACCCCAGCTTTAATTTTGGATCTAAGGTGCTGAGTTTACTGGTAGTATGAGAGAGATTAATTAAATTATTTGAGCACGCTTTTTGAAATTTCCTATTTTTCTGTTTCATTTGGGGGACACAGTCTTGATATTATATAACCTAGGGTGAAACCTAGGAGACGACTCCAGGCAGCTAACAGATGGTCAGTTAAGCAAGTTTGTCTGACTCCTGGCCTCAGCACTGGTTTGTCAGCAGCGACTACCCGAGCTGCATTGCCGGCTAGCTAACAGACCATGGGCTATGCTGGAAGAGATGAGAACAGCACCATTCTGCGAGGGGTGGATACCCTCCTGGGCTCAGAGACCAGGCTTGCCCTCGAACTTGGACCAATTGTTGATAAAACTTGGACCATTGTTTTCTGAGCACCACTTGGACATCCAGCAATTCAGCAGCCAAAGCCTGCTGCAAGCCTCAGGGCCACGCCGTATTGGGATGGGGCTAGAGCATAGTACAGCATCAGACATAGTCTAGGCTAAATTGCACACCTCTTTAACACTAGCTTTTAGTGCTCTCTGATTGATGCACATGAATATCATTAACCCCTACATGAAACACTATCCTCTCATACCTATGGCTAGCTAGCAGCTTCAGGTTCCCTGCAGTGTCCGGCGCCCTAGCATACTGGGTATACTCCTAACAGTAGCTAGTGCTGGAGTCCCTAAAGGAATTGCTAATTTCACGAGTCGAAGATCTGAATCACCTATGTAGGGGATTATGTGAGTTTAGAATTTATGTTTAATTTTGATATTCTCCACCAGAATCAGTTTAGGCTGATTCA
>JBBPCX010070551.1:0-10572 GCA_037974365.1 Hydrocynus forskahlii
TGTGTGAACATTGCGCTAAATGATGAAAAAATGACACCTCTAAATTTGTGAAGCTGTTTTTACAAATGGCGCCCCAGTACCGCTAAGCACCTCTGAGGTACCCTGAGTGAGTTACCGTCCCCACACGGCCGGGCGCCCTGTTCCTGCCCCCTGCTTCACTTGGTGAATGGGTTCAAGGCAGACGATGGATTTGTGCTGTTCACACTGTGTGCTGTTGTGTGTTCACAGATGACAGAATGGTCACTTTCACTTTCACTTTCACTTTCAGTAAACTCTCTTGAATCTTAAATCCGTCCATTTGACATTTGTTTGTGTCTGTTAAGCCCAGTGAAAGAGGTCTTGTGACACTGGTAGAAAATGTGTTTACACCCAACAAAAAAACCCATTTAGCCATAATCTTTTAACAGCAAGTTAAAGGTATATCACTTGTAAATAAAACATTAACAAATAAATTGTCATTACCATGAAAAAATGACATTTTTGTAACATTTTTTAATTTGCAGAAAAAAAAACAACACAACAAGCACAGTGATTGAAAACAATATTTAAGATACAATGATTCTAAAAAGATGTGAAACAACTAAATATCAGGTATAAACAAATGGAAAATGCAGATTTACAACAATGAACCATGAAGTTTTTATACAATACAAAGGTTTGCTCATGAATTCCTGCACTCTGATGAATATTTAGCATTTAGTGTAACTACAGACTTATCGTAGTTTCGAATTTCTTTACAGCAATTTGTCTAAATGTCTTGCATAGTTAATGTAATCAGTGTAAGAAGGGAGTGCCAGTACAATATTTTTGCAGGAACAGGAGTCCATAGACTGCACGTCCACCGAGTGTGTTCCGACAGGTAAAAGACTGTAAATGCTATTTAAATTTTGGGAATTGATTTTAGGTTTAAGCACTTCTACGCAAAAACTTTTAGTAACACAAATTGATTAACCCGATCACAGTTGGCTAAAATGAATTCCCATTTCCTAGATGAGACATTCGGTGCACCCTTGGAGATTATATCAGGACCGGTGTGTCGCGATGGGAGCTGTGTGAGGTTGAACCAGGGGATGAATGAACCCATTCGTCTTCCTCTTCCATGGTTCAAGCATTTCAGATGAACATCCCTGTACCTTTTCAGCAACGGTGTGATCATCACACTCAAAACGCTATTCGTCGTTCGACAATTCGTCATCCGTGTCTGTCATAAAACAAAAGGAAAGCAATACCGAAAGGAGGCGGGAAAACAGGGACGAAAGCAAAACTGAAGAAATGGTTTTAAAGGCATTCCTCTTTTGTTGGTTCCCTACATGTCGACCTCTCTGCACTGAGATCTGAGTGTCTCCTGGTCCCGGGTGTTTTAGGGCTCGCAGGACAGACACACAGCAAAACGAGATCACAAACAGTGTGGCAAAGAAGACAAAGTCAAAAACAGGATCAGGGAAAATAGCTACAGACGCGCTTTAAACACAGATTTTACTTGCTGTCAAATCTTGTTTACTGCTTTGCTGTTTTAATTTATTTTACTTCATTGTTTTATTGTTTTGTTTGTTTTTTTCCTCCCTGTAAGGTGACCTTGGGTTTTTGAAAGGAGCCCTCAAATAAAATGTATTGTTATGATATTATTACAATAATAATGATTATTATTAGTATTATTAGCATAATGATTATCAGGGTTCTGCCGGACACAGCCTAGATAGAAAACAACAGTTATCCCTTTCAAAAACTCATCATTCCTGCGAACAAGACCATTCAACAAATCCAAGGCACACCGAATGCAGGAGACAAGATCCAGTAAAGTGCGATTCAGAAAAAAATACAGATACTGTTCAGCACAGACGCAGATCTGCATCAGGGGTCTGCCAACACAGCATGAGCCAAAAACAATCAATATTCTTCTCAAAAAACTGGCCGTTGTCGGAGATCACCAGATTCAGCATCTCCAAAGCACACTGTACGCAGTGAATGAGGTCCGGTACTGTGCGATTCCAGAAAAACACCAGTGTGGGTTTGATTTTGCAGCCGGCACGGAGAGACTAACCGCAGCCCCTGTCCACTCCTGACGGTCATTAGCGTGGGCTGGCCAGGCCACCCGAGCCTCAACCGCCCACCGCGCCATGCAGAGTGAGCGGTCAATGCCATGATTCTCTCCACTGCTTATTCACAGCAGTTTAGCAGTGGGGTCTGAATAAGACCTTGGACCATCATTTACTTCGATGACATCAAACATGCCCTGTATGTTAGGGTCCCCCAGCTTCTCCTGGAGCATCGCCTGTTTGTTGAACTGGAGAAGTCCACCTTCCATGCCCAGCTGGTCGCGTACCCTGGGTTCCAGGCGCGGGTTGAACACGAACTCCTCTAAGGTTCATCCACAATTCTAGCACAACGGAGACACTCACCAGGTTCCAGTTCACCCTGGCCGGAACTCCACCACCTGCAGTGCCCCTCCAAAACCCATTTCTCTCCAGGCACAGTTCCCGGCCCCGGTTTGCAGGGACCTGGAGACGGCCGTGATTTGGAAAGAGCCGGACCCAGGCAGTGTGCTGGCCTCAGTACGGGCTGGAGTTTATTTTGGAGGTGGTTTAGGCTGTCCCCGCATGGAGCAGGATGTCTGAGACTTCCTGGCAGCTTGTCGGGTGCACGCCTACAATAAGGACCCCCGGATCAAAACACATTACATTAGAATCAATTGGCAAATGGTGGGATTAAGGTAGCTGGGTGCTGACCCAGACGCCACTCTGTAGGCTGAACACCCAGACCCGCTCCAGCCCCTGCCTGTTCCTTCGTGGCCATGGTCACACCGGCCGCTTGGTTTTATCACAGACGTGCCTCTGTCTAAAGGCAACACAGCGATCCTGGTTATTGTCGACCACTTTCAAAAGCCTTCAGCTTTCTAAAACCACCTAAAGAAACGGCTGGACCCTCGGTGCAGCAGAGGGTGCATGGCTTCCCCCGGCTTATGATCTCAAACTACATTTTTATAACAGAAACAGTATAAAGTACAAATGTACTTCACAGCAGTTAAAATGAGTAAGTTAGCTGCACGATAAAAAGCAATGCAACCAACAGGGACTGCCTGGCCGGGCTGACGGAGTGTCCAGGTTTCCCGTCACTGGACTAAAGCCCCGGTCCTGGTCTGAGCTCCATCCCTGGCCCTTCAACTCACCCTGGCCACGCCCCTCTTTCAGTGGTCTCACTCCCATTAGTGATTACAGCCCAGGCGGAGCTGGACCTGGAGAGGATCTGCCCTAGATCGGAGGTCTAAGTCATTACACTCTCTTTATCTTTTATTACAGCACACCTGTTTATTGATGGATCCAAGATAAAAAAAAAGAGATGCACAAACGCACAAAGCTAAAACTTGAGAATGTGTCTACTATGGTTCCTAAAAAGTGTACACCGTATGCTCGGGAACTGCATACCTTTGTTCAAAGGCAGTCCGCACCCTTCTGAGATGTGTCTGCAAGTCTGGGTTGCAGTGAATGGGTTGAAGGCTTTAACTGGGAGGAGCGTTTTGATAAGGTTTGTGAGAGGAAGTCTATGGACATGAAATTGGCAATAAAGCATGTATGATACCCTGCCATCCTGAAGAAACGCAAAACACGGGAGCAGATCATGATGGTATGATCTTCTTGGACTGGGGTTATAGTTTGGCCTTTTCAATCCATTACACCAGGTGGTGTGTCTCCGTTAGTCCAAGGTGGCTTTCCTCCGGGCTGGCCGTGAACCCAGCCACGTCTGAATGTGGGACATGTGCGGTAAACATCGAGAGACAGATGCAGGAATTCAGTGGGCAGGTAGATACTATTTAATCCACGAGGTTTTGTCACAAAACCAATTGAACATAAATACAAAACGCACGCATGAGCTCAAGCACAGACTCGCTACGGAGGAAACATTGCGGCAGCTGAGAAAACAGAGTCACTGGTTAAGATCAAACTCGCCTTCAAACCAGACGACAGACGGGATCAGGCCTTGATGAAGGAAATCGGCAAGCCAGAGCAAAAGGAAAAGAAACGGAATGCGAGTCTGGCCGGGTTGTGACAGAGAGTCAGCAGGCGCTCTGGGAAAATGAACGCAGGTTAGAATGACGGTGACTGAGAAAAGACTTCCGGGTTGGCTGACTATAAACAGGGAAGGCAGAAATAGATAGTAACTAGATTAGTAACTAAACTAATCATTCACTAACTAACTAACCAGAACCAAGACTAACGTTACAGAAGAGATAAAAGACAAACTCAGGTTCGGTGATCCGGTGACCAGGACTGTGGGCGGCCGGGCTGAAGGCTGTGACGCTGATTAGATTCTGTCCAGGACAGTAAAAGCGTAACCAGTGTAAGAACTGCGTGTGACCGTACATTTTAGTCGTGAAACACTTGAAAACATAAATCTGCTGCGTGTTCTATGACGACTTGAACAAAGACCGACTGATATTAATTCCCATTTAAAGATGGAACTTTCAGTGCAGATTTCGTCAGGACTGATACTATGTAACAACGGGAGCTGTATGAAGTTACTTAGAACCACAGAACCCAATTCATATGTTCCCGTTGCTTCCCCTTTTAATGGTTTAGGCATTTCAGGTGACCGTCTCTGTATATTTTCATGATCATCACACCCAAACTGTTTGGAAAGAACATGACTGAAAAAATATTACAAAGAAATAACTTCCCAACTATTTTTGTCACCGAGAAAAAGAACAGCGATGCCTGAGGGAGGTAGGAACACAGGAGTAACAGCAGTCCTGAGGAGATGATTTTAAAGGCATTCCTCTTTTGTTGGTTTCCTACGTCTCTACCTCTCTCCACTGAGATCTGAGTGTCTCCTGGTCCTGGGTGTTTTAGGGCTCGCAGGACAGACACACGGCAAAACGAGATCACGAACACGGCGGTCAAGAAGACAAAGCAGAAAAAAGCATCAGAGAAACTTCGTGCAAATCCCTGATACACAGCATGTGCAGCTGCAACCAGCCAAACTAGCAGAGCCAGCGCAATCCGGTACTGAATTCCTTTATATTTCAAGAATGTTATTGGGTGGAGCACTGCCAGATACTGTTCAGCACAGATGCAGATCTGCAGAAGGGGTCTGCCGACACTGCATAGCACAAAAACAATATGTGTCTCATTCCAAAAGTGCTCTCTGTCAAAGAACAGCTAATTCAGCACATGTAAACCACACTGAACGCAGTGGATGATGTCGAGCAAAGTGTGGCTCAGAAAAAACACCTGAGTGGGTCTGACTCTCCGGCCGGCACCAAGATGAAACCAGAGAAACCACGAATGAGCCGGAGTTCCCAGGAAGGAGCAGAGCAGCACCTCAGTGCGGGACGCGATCGTCCCGACATGATGTTCTTTCAAACAGATAGACATACTGTAATCAGTTAATGTGGAACTGTTATCCATTACAGATGTGTTCGCCATTCTGTAGTAATGCTGTAATCTGGAAATAAAAAAACAACGAAGGGTTTAGTAGGACATGAGATTTCAGGACAAATTTTATATATATATTAAGAGTCAGTGTGCTGATGCTATAGGATCATGGGAAGCATGCAAACAGTAAGTAAAAGGAATAGTAAAAAGTAACATTTGTGTAACACAAGCATCAGTGTTTATGTTTATTCACAAATTTTGATTTTGTTGTGATTTATTACTTACTTTTTTTTTTTACCTGGTCTAGATGTCTCAGAGGTCCCACAAGTCGTCTGAGGTGTCAGGACAATTCACACAAGTAACAAAAACACCCTTGCTTTTTACAGAGATGTTCTGATGACATATTCATGTGAACTTCTGCAAACATCTTGTGTTCTAGTACGTAGGTTTGCAATCTGTTAAATATGTCCTACACAGTCTAAAAACACGTTTGTTTTATGTGTACCTGCTGTACCTGGCCAGTAGATCAGTTTGGCTAAATTGTTCACTTTTCATGTCACACTAGCGTCATTCTCGGCGCTCCCAAAAGAACTCCTGAATAAACAAAAGCGGACCAGGTGTCAGTAGTGTAAACAAAACATATGTCACAATGTTGCCATGACCACAGTGAAGGATGAAGGAGTTATGCAAATTTCGATGCTAATCATTTTCCACACACTTCATCAGCCATAACACCTGACGTCCTCCTGTCTTCACTGGAGTAATGAATAGGTGTTTGATAGTTTCTGAGAGAGTTTTTACTCCCCGATTACTGTGCCTCACTCCTACAGAAGCTAGACCTCAGAGCGGATGTTGGGCTCTTCACTGCAGGTCCAGCCACTTGCTGGCCTAAATCTGAGCCACACTCGACCCTCGGCTTTATGTCACTCTGGCTACAGTCCCAGTACCGCCAGTTGGGCAGAGGACGGTCATCACAGCAGAAAAGATCATCACGCAGACAAAGGCAACCCATTCTTATGAAAGCACTGTCCGACCAGCGAGTCTCCATAGTCGCACCTGCAACAAAAGACGGACACTGCTTTGTTTTATATGCACATTCACAGGAGCGCAAAGACGGGCGGTGTGTGTAGTCGTACGCTGTGGGCCGTCCTACCCCACAATGCCAGGCCCAATTTTTTATTATTGTTTTTCAACCATATCGTGGGAAGCGGGCCTGCAGCGTGTCTACAGACAGTCGGTCTGGCAATCATCATCATCCTGCTGCCGTTTGAAAAAGCCCCTTTCATGCTGGTTAGATTTGCTATTACTCTCGTAACCCAACTCTGCTTCTCCACTCCTGTCCCTCCGCCAGGCAAGGAGGCCAGTCTGAGCTGCAGCAGTAAGCGTCAACAACGTGAGATGGCGTTTGCTGATCGGACCTTCGCTGGAACCCCTTTTAAACCCAGCATAGTCCTGGCCTACAAGGGGAAGAACAGGCAGGTCCAGTTTCTGATCCAGATCCAGACCTTGGGAGTGGATGACAGGCATGGTTTCCCAAGTGAGGGCTAGCGAAGGGGTTGCTGATGGCCTGGGTTAGGGCATGGGATGTTCTGGGCCATACCAGTTACTCCGAAGAGTCCGTTATATGCGTTGGGAATGCTGGGGTTATTTCTAGATGGCAGGAGGGGAGTGTTTCCCTGTTAGCTTTGCGCAGCTGTAGCGGTAATCTATGAGAATTTTTACTCTTTCATTGTTTCTTTGGGGAAGCGGACTCCTTTAATTCAGAATACTTTTACCGGCTTCGGCGGGAAATCATTAAAAGACGAGGAGTAATAGCTCCTGTGCCGGGCGCGCCACTGTTTTTCGGTACTTAGCGTCCCCAACTGCAACCAACTTTTACAGGTGTGAGTATTTGGAAGCCATCTATGCCAACATGGGCAGGCATGTCTTAGGAGAAGGTACTTTTCTGAGTTCTTGGGAAAGGTTTGTGTGGTTGTTGCAGGCTGAAGTTATTGTTTTTTAATATCTCCAAGTGCTGTTTGTCCTTGTAGCCGCAAACATTATTTAACTTTACATACGAATATTCAAATAAAACAAACAACATATCTATATATTGCTGTCTTGTTAGAAGTTGTTCCATACTTTCCTGTTAAGCTAAAGCTTATTTTCAGATAGCGCTTGCAGTTACGCAGTCATTAAACCAACTTAAATTCAGCTTTCAGTTTGTAGAATTTCTTTCAGGACAACCTGGAAGATTGTATCTGGAATAACTTGCGCTGAGCTAAACAATTCGTCGTCATGAAGTTCTTGAGAACCGAAGAACCCACTCACGATTTAAACGTTTCAGATGACTCCCCCTGTACGTTTTCAGCAATAACATGTCAGTCACAGGAAGAATAGTGAGAGAGTTAATGGTGAGTTTGATATTACACAGAAATTTCCACAGGATTAAAGATAAATGCTGCCCAAAGGAATGTTTATGTTTACAAAGCGTGAGTCCCTGCCTCGCGCCCATTGACCCCGGGTTAGGCTCCCGGTACACGCAACCCTAGTAAGGATTAAGTGGTTACAGAAAATGAACGAATGAATATAAAAGGTACACACCCGAGTAAGTTACTGTGGTTACACCAACTGAATGGCAGAAAGAGTAGTGTCACTATTATGAGTGGTATCATTGGTATTACGTGAAAGGCATCATTAGTATTCAGCTTGAATGGCATTGAAACAAAAAAATATATATATTAAAAATGGAAATAAATCAGAAATCTTCTTAGATATTGCCAAAAGCTAAAAAAAAAAGAGAAGGAAACTGACTGATTCAAGACTCCAGATGTTTATTTGTCACTTTCACAGTTATGTACATCCAACATGCAGTGAAATATTACCATGAATTGCTCCTAGGACAGGCAGTAACTAGATACAATAATAAGGAGTAGTATAATAGAGTACTACTATATACTGTATAATAGAGAATATACACAAATGGAGTATAAACATAGCAGTATATACAGACTATAGATTACAAGAATATAAACCTGACAGCATATATAAACTATGGACTGAAGTATCTGAATATTTGCAGTGGAAAATAAATAGGACATGTGCAGATGATGAATGGTCATGTGCTTTATAGTAAAAAAAAAAGGTGCAGAAGGCATTTTGGTATGAGTTCTGTTAATTGAAGTAGAGGCAAGTCACAGAAATAACTGTCTTTAGTAAAGGACACTGCAAATTTGGAAGTAATACAAATGATTACCTGTTTGATGAAAGGTAGCTGGGCTCAATAGTGATTTTCACCACTTATCAAACAGCCTATTTCAAATCTCTCTATATTATCCATGGACCCAGAGCCTCAACCACCCAAATTACAAGCTAAAGAGAAGTTGAATCCTTGGCTGTCGCATTTTTCCTCTAATTTTTGGGCTGCTTGTTTCCCCACTTCCTTTGGGGATTATTCAACTATAAAAATAAAGGCCCTCAGAATACCGTTCTGAATTCTGGGGTGTTTATTTGGGGTGTTACACTGGTGGCGAATGCGGACGTGTCTGCTAAATAGGGCTTTAACGACTTCACATATTTTCAGGTCGATTTATCCGTCAACAAAGTCGAAGTCGAGTCGACTAGTCGTTTGATGGCGTCACACCGACGCAGCGGAGGAACACAGGCGTCCAACACTGAGCAACTTTTATTACAGTTCTCTGTGACATTAACAGTCAACATGACAATTAAACAAAACAAAACAGAGGACGATACCTTGAATTTTGTCGTAAATTTAAGTATACAACAGAAAGTGGGAACAGTTTAAGCCACGGCACGACGACTCCCTGCAGTGCTAGCGTTAGCCATGCTAGCTAGCGTTAGCCATGTTAGCTGGCGTTATCTATGTTAGCTAGCGGTGCCGTTTCAGACACGCCGGTACTGTTCCTGTACTTTAACTCCGACTTGCAGGTTGTGCAGGTCTCCGTGCAGTTTGTGTGTCTAGAGTGAAGGATCTTCACACATGTGAAGTGTGTCTCTCGTCTTGTTTTGGTTTTGTGTTCAGATTCCACTCGCGCCAACGGTACCGCCCCTTTTATGAAGGGACTATAATAATTGGTTAAGTCACGGAACGCGTGTCAGCATCAGCCAATCAGAGGCGGAGACTGCATTGCGTACACAAACGAGCACAGAGAGGAAAAAAAAACACGACTTTTCTGTAAACGCCGTACTGCTAAACATGTAGAATTCGCTGCAGCACATCCTTCAGCAGCAACATGTTATCAAGGTGATCACTTACTCCCTTGGCCCCGTCCCTAACAGAGCCCAGACAAGGAGCACCCCCCTCATCACCAAACTAATGGTGGGTAATGACCTTAAAGCCAATTTATATACCTTTGAAGACTCTTGTCAAATGGGAACTCGGGGATAAAGAAGCATGAGCCCAGATCCTACCCCCTTACCTTTGTGGCAAGGCCCAGCTCACTGATTATGTCCCCTTAGACAAACATTTTGTGCCACATCAGGAAGAAAATCCTTACTCAAGTGGGGCTGGCTCTGCCTGCTGCCACGGGTGATTTTCACACCTGGAACTACCAGGTGGGACAACCAATCCAGATGTCTCAGCTTCTGTGGATCCTGAGGCACTGGATGCAGCCAAAAAGTCAAAGTAAGGGATTATAATTGGGAGAGTAGCTGTGACCTGTTTCCTGAGGTCAGAGGGCTTCAAGAGACCTAGCTCCGCTCAGCAGACGACAGAGACCACAGCGTCTGCCAAATTCACACTAACCATCACTGTCATGCCCCTCAGTCCAGGACATCTTCAAGACGTGATGTCGGCACAGAGCCCCTGCTATTGTTAAGGACCTCTCACACCCATCGCATGTGTTGCTAGACCCCCTGCTATCAGGTAAAAGGTTCCGTAGCATCGGGACAAACACAGCCAGGTTCTGCAACAGCTTCTTCTCCCAAGCTGTCAGACTGCTGAACTCCCTGTTGCCACCCAACTCCAGCCCCCTCCCTCCAGACATTGCACATTATTACACACTGCCAGTTTGTACTTGGTAATGACATTAGCACTGTTTGCACTGAAACGTTTTGCACATACACACCGAACATACACGCAGTACACTTCTTGCACATCCTTGGCGTCTATGCCCTGCACTCTACTACCTCAATATATATCTCCTGCTTTCTTTCTCAATATATATCTCCTGCTTTCTTTCTCAATATATATCTCCTGCTTTCT
>JBBPCX010070552.1:0-10572 GCA_037974365.1 Hydrocynus forskahlii
AATGCTAAATAAATATTTTCATAGTTTTGTAACAGATTTATTCTTTTAATAATTTAATAATAATAATTTATTTCGGTTTTCGATTTTGGTTTTCAAGTGTTTCCTCATTTTCAGTTTTGGTCCAAAAAACTTATTTCGGTGCATCCCTAATTATTACCATTTTAAAGTATAAAGAGAGAGCTACAATTTGGTTCGGTTTTTTTCTTAGCTAGGCTAATACATGTGGGGACTAGCCTCCAAAAGATCTAAAAATGTCCGTTGGGGTAGGTTGTCACATTTTTTTCAGGGTTGGTTGCCACGCATGCTACAGTGCATCATGTGCAAGGTGTGGCCCCACAAAGACTGCACACCTGGTCTGCCAGGTTATGTTTGTCAAAACTGTGATTCTGAGGTGGATAGTGACTGGTGAGTGTTGATTAAGAATCATCCTTTGTTTAGGTCTGTGTTATGAATTGTACAGTGTAGTTGCCCCTGTGCTCTGTATGTTTGCGTGAGTTATGCTGCTTGTTTGAACTTCACTTTGAAGTTTGAAATCGAGTTTCTTCAGATTTCGTAGTAGTAGTAGTTTTCATAGCCTGTGGTGTTTTACATTTATGCATTTTACATTCACACGTATGAATCTAAAGAGTCTAAAAAGGAACCAATTAAACTTATTCGATGTTTATATACACATATGATGTGTTTCGTTTGATATTTAATTGAAAATAAAATGTTTGTATAATTTTTAAAAATGTCTATATTTTTCATTTTTTCCCATTAGAATAACACAGGGACAACCAACCCCATAGCGGGGTAGGTTGTCACATCTGTCCAAGGTGCGTTTGACAGCCCATTTCTTTTGAAGAGAATGGATTCTACCAGAGCAAGCACTATTCATTTGTACCGGACACATTAAGCATTAATTGTATACAGAAAGGGAACTCTTACTGTAAGCTAGTGAAACTAGTGTACCTCATAGACATTATTTTTTATGAAGCCTTTTCCTGTAGGAGTTGTTTAATATTCTTAGCTGCAGGAAATCGAACCATTAAAGCACCATTTAGAGGAAATACTGTAAGTAACCAGACCCTCTTCAACTCTGCCAAACTTCTGCCACACTAGAACACTTTCCTGCAGCTACACACTGACACTGTTAAAGTACTTTTGGAAACTGAATACTCAACATCCTGCACCACCACTTAGTATCTCTGGAGTAAAAGTATGGTTCAACAAAACCAGTCTCAGGGTCCCAGAAATGACTGACTCTGTTTTTCACCAACTATTGGCCAGTACTATTATATGAGTACATACTTTTTACTACTATTACAGTAAATCAGGCCTGAAAAGTAAATGCCTGTGTACTGCCAGCTTTTTTGTATTGAAATAAGTTCTTGAATTTTGTACAGTAGTTGAAAAATATTTATTAATTTATCGAACAGTTTCAGTTTCGGTTTCAGTTTTTATTCTGAGTACATGTCAGTCCATGTGGGTAGTACACAGTCAGGCTTCGTTCTAGCTTTAAGCAGGTGGAAAACAGCCCAGAAACCCCTCTTTGTCAAAAAACAGGTGGTTAATAGAGACAGGATCTACACCAGGGCTGCACAATTTGGGAGAAATATTAATACGGCGAATATATTGTTCTTGCACTGACACCTTACAATGTATTAAAAACTCACTGGTGGTGCTGCCGGCATTTTTTTGACCAATGATTCACTTAGAAGGTATTCATTTCTTTTTTTTGGGGGGGGTGGGGGGGTGGGGGGGTGGGGGGTTGTGTGATGTGGTGGTGCTGGGAAGTAATGAGACGCATTAATGTAATTTTGGGAAGCATCATTTAGAGCCCCACCAGTGACAACCCTTCTTAATTAAAATAATGCATGTCCATAACTCAGTAATGTGGGAATTATTTATAATAATTAAGTCCTGGCCACACCTTAGTAAGGCATGAAAACAAGAGTCATGGTCAGGACTTAGTAAGGCATAAGAATGAGGCACAAGATAATTAAGACATGTAAGACATGCCCATAACTTAAAGCATAATAATATTATAACTAAGTTGTGGCTACAATACACTGAGGTATATAATGAGAAAAAATAATTCAAGACATCTGACTAGTAGGCATGGAAATAAGATCATTAATTGGTGGCTTGGGAATGAGATAATTAATACATGGGAATTAAGTAGTGGCCACAGCTTAGTAAGGTGTGGGAATAAGATTGTTATTTTATGATAATAAGATCAATATGAGTAAGTAAATTGTGGCTACAACTTATTAAAGTGTGGAAATTAGATAATTGACCTATGATAATTAAGTGGTGGCCACAACTTAGTAAGACATGGTCATGAGATAACTCTTTTGTGGCCACACTTTTGAGGCATAAGAATGAGATAATTAACGCATGATAATTAAGTAGTGCCCACAATTTAGTAGGGCATGGAAACAAGGCAGTTAAATTATGAACATTAAGTGTTGTGGCCATTCATTAATTTTATTAAGATGGGTGGTCACCAGTGTATGATATGTGTAACAATGTGAGTACCTTGAAGGTTTGAATTCAAATGTATAAGTAAAAAGTACACTCTTCTGCAACATAGTAGAACAGAACTTCATTCAAACTTACAACATGTCAGGTAACAACATGTCAGGTAAGTGGTAAATTGTGTATTTTTTTGCTAAATCATTCCTTTAAAGCCGCTTAATTCACTACTTCGAAGAGCTGCATACTTTTGTACATACAATACATCTCTAGATTCAATGAACTTTGGTTTGCTGAAGAAAAGTCTTTAAAATGTCAAGAAAAACCCATCTACTGTAAGTGGCACGTTTCCTCGTGGGTACCTGCCCATTTTTCCACTAGGAACACTTGGTCACCAAAAAGAGACCAGACCAGATGACACATGTTATTTAAAGGGGAATTAAAAGTGAGATTCACCTCAAGATCCTGGCCACCCTTCCGTCCAGCCTGGTATCACCTGCTGTCAGTCTGTGCTATTTATAGAGCTGCTGACCAAAGCAAAGCTGAAGAGACAGAAGAAAATGAGAAACATTATCATTGCACCACTCTGCCTCACTGCGCCGTTTATTGTGTGTACAGTGAAATGTGCATTGGTAATAAAGCGTGTGATATCAGACTGTAAAAATGTGACCCAGTTACAAATATACTCATAAATATCTTCTGTAGTGAAATTCCAGAGGCGAACACTCAGCGTGGGCCTTTAACAGAAACAGGGTTTCTGTTAAGAGAAAAATGTTAACAGAATAAGTCAAATAATCAAGCAAACATGAATAAATAAATGCATACATGCATATATACACATTGTTTTATTGTGGAAGGAATTTGATCAAACATTTTGAAAAACTAGTTTATTATAAGAAAATATACTTACAAAATGCACACGAATTAATAACTAAATCACTATGGAGGCATTCAGTGAAAAATAATTAAACAAAATAGTAGAAATTATAAGAAACATTAATATAATTTAAAGAACAAAAATGCATAAAGATACAGTGGGTATAGAACAGAATCATCTGTTCAAAATATTCATATTTTGTTGCTTTGAACAAAATGAAGATGCACAATTTTTTTTCAGTTGTGCAGTGTCTAACAACCAAATTTAAGAAAATAATAATAATTTAAAAATGCATCACTGAAATGGATAAAGGATCCCAAAAATGCTTGTAAACTCAATCAGGTGTAACTAATCACCTTCTCCTTTGCAAACCAAGCTAAATGGCTTCCACCTGTGACCAACTTTAATTGTGATTAGTTCAGAATGAAAATAACTATTCCTGGAGCATTCTAGTGCTTGGTAGCGCAACTGACAACAAATAATCAACTATGGGTGGCAAGGAACTGTCAAAAGATCTCAGGGATAAAGTTGTGGACAGGTATAAACCAGGAGATGGATACAAAAAAAAATAAAAAAACCTTTCGCAATCACTAAGAGCTCAGTAAAGTCTGTAATTAAGAAGTGGAAAGTGTTTGGTGCTGCTGTTAGGATCCTCCCCAGATTAGGCAGCCAGATGAGACCAAAATCGAACTATTTGGCTTTAGTGCCAAATGGTACATCTGGTGGAAAGCCAGTACAGCTCACGATCCAAAGAACACCATTCCTACAGTAAAGCATGGTGGTGGCAGCATCCTGTTTGGGGGTGTTTCTCTGTAGAACATACTGGGGCTCTGGTCAGGATAGAAGGAAAATGGATGGGGCAAAATACCATCAAATTCTTGAGGAACACCTGTTGCCTTCTACCAGAAAGTGGTCAATATGTAGAAGGTTCACCCTCCAAGATGACAATGACCCAAAACACTCAGCAAAACTGCCCACGCAGTGGCTGAAGGAGAAAAAGATAAATGTCCTTGCGTGGCCTAGTCCAAACTTAAATCCCACTGAAAATCTGTGGAATGACTTGAAGACTGCAGTCCACCAAACGACTGAGCTTGAACAGTCCTCTAAAGACAAGTGAGCAAATACAGCACAGTCTAAATGTGTAAAGTTGGTAGAGAAGTATCCCAACAGACTCAAGGCAGTAATTCAAGCAAAAGGTGGTTCAAAAGTACTGACAATGGAGGGGGGGGGGTTCCTTTGTCCATCTCAGCTATTCAGTTTTTAAATTTAGAATTGTTTTCTAAACTGTTGCTATCATATTGTCATCGGCGTGTTATTAGTTGAATTGAGTAAATATAACTGGAAAAAATGTTTTTGTGTACAAAGCAACAAAATGTGATTCTGTTCAATACCCACTGTAAATACAAATAAATAACTAAAGAATTCCAAAAGTTATGGAAGAAATGTGATCAAAATCACTTATAAAAAAACATAAAATAAAAATGGATCTTTATAAAAATGCTTAGACATTTGAATAAATAAATAAATATGACATGGGACATTTTTATTATGGAGGAAACATGCTCCAAAATAAATTTGCTAGAATGATAAAAAAAAATATATGCTAAAATGATGAACAAAAATATATAATATGAGGTGTACTAAATAATAAATAGATTAAGACATAGCCAAGCAAACAAAATAAATAAATCTATAAATTAAGGAAAGAATTTTATAAATAAAACTTTTCAGTGTCGTGAATAGAAAAAAAATAAACTGATCAATGCAGTACAAGTATGTGTGTATGTCTGTGTGTTGACCTGTACCTTTCTGCATTGCTTTGCATCCAAATCTCATAAAAAAGACATAAGAAACAAGGGAGTATCTGCAGGGCAAGCAGAGGTGCCTGCAGGAACATCTGAAAAGCTAGACTTCTGTTGTTCGGAACACGCTCTTCCTACTGATATACCATGACTAAGAATAGCTTCCCTTTGTTAGAGAAGAACATAAAGGAGAATGCACTCGTCATTTTAGGGGGTGATATAGCGAAAAACGAAGCTTGCACGCTGGCACGACTCTGCAAAGAGAACCATCAAGCCTTCTTTAATTAGGGTGAAGTGGCTAAGCCATCATTATCGTTTTATATTACGAGATGATTCATGCTTCTGCCCTGGGACAATTACAGCTATTGGAATGGGTCTAAATGCCAGTGGAGTAACTTAACCTTTTGCTGAATTAAGCTCCTTTTTCTGTCTTGCTCATTGTTTTCAAATAAAGGGGCAGCTCTGCCCAGAAAATGGGATTTCAGAGAGACAAACTTTTCACTGTGTGCCTTAATAAAATAGCTTATCAATCAGCCATTTCCACTCACCATCCCTAACCCCTCTGCAGAGACGCAGATAAGACTGTGTTGTACCCAGTGATGCCACAGCCATCCGTAACCAGCCGTCCAGCACAGCTCAACTGGCTTTGCTTTCTCTGAGTGGGCTTTGTGGACCCTCAGCACGATGATAACCAGCAGTTAGTGTGCTGAGTTGCTCAGTAATATCAACAATTCAAAAATATAAATAAAAATTAAAAACAGTATCACTGAAATGGATAAATGATCTTAACCCATCGAAAAATGCAGGAGCAACAAATCAAAAAACAATTCCCCATTGCAAACCAAGGTATATGGTTTCCACCTGTGATCGATTGTAATCGTTTTGATTAGTTCAGCATAAAAACTGATATTCCTAGAGCATTCCAGTGCTTGGCAGTGCTAATGAAAGCAAACAATAAACTATAGGTGGCAAGGGACTGTTAAATGAACTCAGGGATTAAGTTGTGGACAGGCACAAGTTAGGAGATGGATACAAAAATATTAAAAGCTTTAGCAATTTCTATATGCAGTTTTCAGAGAGACAAACTTCTGATGAAACAGATTATCAGTCTGCCATTTCAACTCGCCATTCTTAACCTCTCTGCAGAGACCCAGCTACAACTGTGTTGTCCCCAGTGATGCCACAGCCATCCATAACCGGCAGTACAACAGAGCACAATTGGCTTTTCTCTCTCTGAGTGGGCTGGGTGGACCTCCCTCCCCCTCAACACTCAACTCAACACTCACTCAACATCAGCGTAATTCAGAAGTGGAGCTGGTATGGTACCAGTAATGTTTTGTTTTTCAGCAGGTAGGACCATATTTTTATAAAAAATGTCATTTGAGGCCTTCTGAAGTTCTGAATACTTTCTGAACTTACATTACATTCATTTGGCAGATGCGTTTATCCAAAGCGACTTGCAATTTGAGGAAACACTCAAGTTTCAGGACATTGTGAGAACCAGAGGAGAGTACTAAAATCTTTATGTAAGAGCAGTTCAAGAAGATGCTCTCTGAACAGATTAGTCTTCAGAAGGTTTTTGAAGCTGGTGAGGGATTCTGCTGCTCTTGTTAGACAGCTCATTCCACCAGCGGGGAACCACAGAACTGGGTTTGCCTTGTGTGTAGGGATGGCAGAGCCAGACGATGTTCCTTGGAGGAGTGGAGGGAGCGAGTATGAACACAAGGCTGAATGAGAGGATTCAGGTAGCTGGGTGCAAACCCAGAGGTCCTTTCGCAGACAGTGACTTGAACTGAATTCAGGAAATGTAGGTCACTCAAGCATCGGGGTGACAGGCAACCTTTCGGGTTGACTGAAGACCATCGTAGCTGTTTACATTCTGCAGCAGTTATAAGGGTCTTACCATGCAAGCTACGAGGAGGTCATTGCAGTAATAAAGGTGAAAAGGTCAGGTATGGCCTGATATTTCTGATATTCAGGCGAAGCGACACTGAGCTTTCCGAGAAGCAGATGCAATGTGGTCAGAGCAAGACAGCTGGTCATCAGTCATGACACCCAGGTTTCTCGCCACCTTGGATGGGATGAGGAATGAAGAGGCCATTTTTATGCTAATTTTTGGACAGATAGAATGTTTGTCTGGGATAGCCATAAGTTCCATCTATGCAAGATTTAGCTGTAGGTGGTAATCCTTCATTCATGTGTATATGTCTGCCAGACAAGCCGACACGTGTGCCGAGGTGTGTGCCGAGATGGTGCGTGCATCTGGCGGGAGGGACAGGTAAAGCTGTGTATCGTCAGCACAGCAGTGATAGGAGAAGCTGTGAGAGCGAATAATCGAGCCCAGGACGGGGTGTCAATTGCAAAGAGTAGGGGCCCCAGTACTGAGCCCTGGGGGACTCTGGTGGGCAGCTGATGGGATGGAAATGTTCGAACCCACCATGATACCTTGAATGAACACCCAGAAAGGTAAGATTTGCAGCAGGAATGAGCTCTGCCTGAGATGCCAATCTTTTTTTTTTTTCATGGTTTATTTAGGGATTTGTCTTACATATTTAACAAACTTGTTGAAAAGAAAACAACACCAACAAAAAATAAATAAATACATAAGTTAACAAAAAAAAGTATGCAGAACACAGGCATTAATGAACAGGACATTGTTCCTCCTTTACAGGTTAAACATAGTAGTATAACTCTACACAACACATGACCCAAGTATTCTGTTTACAAGGGAGACTCTGGGGGTTCTAAAGTGTGGGATTCAATATGACGAAAAAAGGGCTGCCATAATCTATAGAAGTGGGACAAACATCCTTTAACAGAGTAACTTTTGTATCTTTTCCATCTTACAAAAACATCAACACATCCACTATCCACTGTGTATGAGAAGGTGGGTGTGATTTCTTCCAATGAATCGGAATAAGACGCAGAGCAACTAAACAAAGAAAGGCTACAAAAACTGATTTGAATTTGGACATTTGAATACAGTCTGGTAGAACTCCAAGTAGCGCTGTAAGAGGACACAGCTCGAGGGTTATTTGCAAAACCTCCAAGAGCGTGGCAAATACAGAGGTCCAGTATGTGTGCAGAGATGGAAAGATGCCGATCTTTGAGAGGATGGATAGGAGGGTGTTGTGATCAGCTGTACCGAAAGCACCTAATAGATCCAGAAGAATAAGAACCAAGGACTGAGCTGCTGCTCTGGCCAGTTTTAAAGCTTCAGTCACTGATAGGTGTAACTTGACAAGGGTTGGCCCTGTGTGAATCAAAGAACTGGCTACTGATACCGGCTACCTTTTCAGTGAAAAAGGAGGCAAAGACCTCTGCTGAGAGGTTTGTGTCTGGTGGAGATGGAGGAGGTGAGAGCAATGTTTTGGAGGCAGCGAATAGGCTTCGAGTGCCTGTGGTACAGTTACTTTTGTTGCTGTCAGTGATTCTGAATGAGAAGAAGGACAGGAGTGACTGATAGTTTTTAAGGTCAGCTGGGTCACTGGACTTATGCATCTTCTCTCAGCAGCTCTGAGATCAGTGTGCAGCCTTCAAATGGTCTCTGTCAGCCATGGGTGAGGCAGGCTAGAGCGAGTTGGTTTGGTGGACAGCGGACACAGACTATCTAGACACAAGTTTAATGTAGAACAGAGTGATACAATGGCATCATTGACCTCAAGTGAGGAAAACGCACTAAAAGGAGGAAATGCAGATTTCTTTACATAGTTTGAAGCATGTGTGCACAATGTGAATTGATTCCTGTAACCTTCAGTTACTTGTTGACCTCGTAGCTCCAAAGGTGCAAACTTCAGGCGCCGAGCGTGTTAATTGCATTCTGGGGGGATATTAGATTTTTCACTTGAATATGGTATGTATGTGTTAGTAAGGGTTAGAAAGAGTGCCAGTGATCCTATAAAAGGTGTCTGGCTGGGGTACTGTGTGTGTGTGTGTGTGTGTGTGTGTGTGCATCCGTGCTTTAAGTGTGCACATGTGTGATTTATACCACCTCAGCTGCTCCTGCAACAAAGCCCATAAAAAGCATGTCTCAAGTCCAACTGTTCATGCCAGTGTGTGTGTGTGTATTTGTGTGTACCAAAAAACTGTACTTTCTTCAAGCATTATCTCTCCAAGTAAAAAGTATAACAAGATAATGCCACTTTGCAGTTAACGTAAAGGCCAGTTCTTTTGATGTTTCAAATTATTTGAAAAATGTCATTAAGATGTAAGCAAGGTCATTCTGACTAGTTCGATGTGAAATGTTCTGTTTTAGAAAAACTAAGTTACACTTGGTCACAGTGGTGGTGAGTGGAACCAGACACCTAAAGTGTTTTAATGCTTTTAATAGCTCCCCAGGAATGTATCACATGAAGTGGATTACAGTTTTGGTCTAAAATGTATTTTTAAACACAATAAGAGTGGTATAAGGTGTCATAATCAAGGTTAAATATATATATACATGTATATAGACACATGTAGGTTCACTAGTGGGTGAAGATTGTACATAAAATGGCTATAATTGTGTTACAGACAAAAATATCAATATGTTGAATAAACTCGTTATGTGCAATATTAGACATTTTTCCTTCATTCAAGATTCTTTCACATGCCAGGATATCATTTTGCTGAAAGGCAGCCAAGTCCAGAAGAACCTTTTGAAGCTCAGTTCAAACCCAGCTAATCTTTTCTGTCAGATCTGCTGTATCGTGCTTCATCACATGCCCAGTGCCTCACTATTAATTTCCTGTGATTCGAGGCCCGCTACGTGTCTCTGGGATAAGCGGCAGCAAGCGAGTTGGACGCCTTGCCCAGAGAGCATTTAAAGCCCTCGTCCACTTCCATTCCAGCGCAGGAAGCATCAGCCTCATTAAAACGCCATTACACAGCGGGAACGATCCTGAATCTGAAAAAATCCTTCATGAAAAAGAAAGACCGACAGGCTTTAGGCGACAGATGCACACAAAAGTAGATGAACATCACACAGAGTGTGTCTTTAGGTCATTTCAGGGTGATCTCAGTGTTCAGCACACACTTGTGAGACATGTTTGCAAACTTATCCTTTACATTTGAAACTTTTAAAGAGCCTTTATCTTGAAAAACTGTCAGCATATTTGACATTATACAATGTACCATTCTTTAGTCCATAAAGTCCTTATAGTAGAGATTAAGCTGCAAGAACAGCTTAATTTCTTCAGTTCACTGTTTTTGTGATGTCACAAAAACATCTATTCAGCCTACCACGGGTTAACTTCACAGTAGAGTTATAAGGAGTGAGTGAGGTATAATGCATGAAAGCCAATAAGAACAGAGCTCATTTACATAGTATTAAAGGGGACCTATTATGCAAAATTCACTTGAGTTATAACAGGTCTATGGGATACAAAACATGTTCATGAAGTTCTTTGCACAAAATCACTCTCACATAAAGAGACTCACCAGCTCTATTCTTCACAG
>JBBPCX010070553.1:0-10572 GCA_037974365.1 Hydrocynus forskahlii
AAACACCGGTTCTAGACTGTTTTACACCGGTTATATTTACTGAAATCAGAGTTTACTGATACACTCTGAGGGTTAAGAGTTAGGTTTAGATGTCAATCTTCAATCTGGCCTTTCTGTTTTTGAGGCTCAATAAACAAACAGCATCTGTATTTACTCTGGAGAAGTCTTCTCTTGACTGCTAACACAGATAGACCTCTCTCCTGGAGGGCCTTCTTGGTGTGGCTGACCTTTGTGAAGGGTTTTTCTCAACAAGAAACACAAATCTTTTGTAAACCACTCCAGTTGTGTTCTACTGCCCGGTAGTACTTTTTAAAAAGTACCAAATAATAGGTTTGGTCACACCATATGGGTTTATCATCGCTCTGATGTGTGTGTGTGTGTGTGTGTGTGTGTGTGTATGTTTTTAATCTGTCCACCTATGAGGGGCACCCAGGGAGCAGTGTGTGGGAATGGTACCTTGTTCACAGGTACCTCAGTGGTGTCACTAGCAGTCCAGGGATTCAAACCCATATATATATATGTGTGTGTGTGTGTGTGTGTGTGTGTGTGTGTGTGTGTGTTTGTGACACTTTTTCACAATTGTATTACATGGAAACATCAGAAAAATTTTTCTCTTATTTAACAGTTACATAACTGACTATTTTAAAGTCTGCAGTAACATATTATTTAACCACAAAGGCTCAGGAGACACACCTAGTCTGTCTTTAGTGACTGACATTCACTTTGTCAGACAATTCCTTCTGATTTACTTATCACTGCACAAAATTTCTTTCTTCAACAGGGTTCCAAGCATTCTTCAAAATTGTGCCAAAATTAAATCCAATCCAAAGGCAATGATTTCTCGGCCTCCCCAGTCTACCGATCTTTCTCTCATTGAGCTGCCGGGATGAGCTGGACTGACAAGTGAGAGTATAGCAAATGAGACCAAACTGTTTGCTGCTTGAAAATGTGCCAGGAAGGTTTGGACGCAAGTTCTTTCCAAAAATTGCTGGAAAGGGTGCAGCGAACCTATGCTGCTGTGATAAGGGTGTGGGGTGTGGCACCACTGAAGGTGTGGCACAATTGATTTACACTTACAGTGTATATTATTACATTACACTTCAAAACCAGTCCATTGCATTTGTCTAAGTATTTCTAGTGTTTTCTTGTAATACAATTTTAAAGGAGCAGCATATCATGGGCCCAAACTTCTGACCATTCTTAGAGTACATTCACTGGCTTAAGGGGTCTTTACAGCACATGAAAGCTTGGGAAAAGACCAAAAAATGCAAGAGTTGGCAACCCTGAGAAACCTGCACCACTCACACACACCCACTCATACTCCACCCCTTCCCATCCATCTCAGAGGATGATGTTAAAAACAGCTGGAAAAATGTGCCAAAAAGCCAACAAACTTGTTTTATCCAGACCCGATGATGCGAGACCCCCTGTCCTCAAGAGGCCCTGACCTGCCGCCTGTACTAATCCAGCCACAGGCGTCTGTATACAGCACTTTAAAAAGTCACAAATGTTGTAGGTCCATCCTGTTTTTCTCAAGACGTTTGGGTCAGCACATTCTTGACCTGAAAATGTAGCAAAACAAACACTCCCACACACACGACCTGCCAAAAGTCTGCCGCGCCGCACATCATGTGTTGTCAGGTGTGGGGTTAAACAAACAGCCCGTCTGTCTTGTTGTGTGTGGATAGATTACATGGGAAAGCGCATCCATCAGAGAGTAAAGCCTGCAGTCAAGGTCATTGATCTGCTATGGGGTCCGATCAGCAATAATCACCCCCTCCGAGCTCCGCGCTGATGCTAACCTATCGACCCGCACGCAGCCCCTCACTCCGCACACATTCATTTTCATTAGTGCACAACCGCACCGCGCTGGACATCCAGCCCGGGCGGGAGGGATCAGGACGCACTCGTATAAAGTAACACAGAAACACACATGGGAGCGGGTCTCTGAAACGGGCACCAAGCGACTAAACACCAATTAGCTGCCCAACACAGCAAGGCCACAGTAGGCTAATTAAAACCCCACTTTTCTGTCTTTTACGTAATATTTATCTTGACTTGGGAAGAGAGAGAGAGGGGGAGAGAGAGAAAGAAGGAGAGAGAGACAGAGGCGTGTGTGAGAGAGAGAATTAAGGAGCGAGAGAGGGGGTTAGAGAGAAAGAAAGAGAAAGAGAGAGAGAAAGGATAGGGAGAAAAAGAAGGGGAAGGAGAGGGATGAGAGAGAAAGAAGGAGAGACAGAGACAAATGGGTGAGAAAGAGAAAAATGAGAGAAAGAGGAGAAAAAGCAAAAGGGAGAGAGAGAGAGAGAGAAGGAGACAGAGAGATAGAGGGGTGTGAGAGATAGAGAGATAAAGAAGGGGAGGGAGACGGAGGGTGAGAGAGGAAGACGGAGCGAGAGAAACTGAGAGGGAGAGAAAGAAGGAGAGAGAGTTAAAGGTGCGAGACAGAAAGAGAAAGAGAGAGAGAGAGAGAGGTAAAGGTGTGAGACAGAAAAAGAGAGAGAGAACGAGAGAAGAAGAGAGAGATAAAGGTGTGAGACAGAAAGAGAGAGAGAGATAGAGAGAGTGAGAGATCCTGAAAGCCTCTGAGAAGTTTTCGTTCATACTCAGGATCTGGACAATAGGAGCTAATCAATATGTCATAAATATGTGCTGTAATAGATATTCATCGCTGATCCATGAGCCGCAGAGGCCACAAATCTAATTAATTCACACACAATCATGAACACGCTGGAAACAGCGCCTGCTATTAA
Organism: Hydrocynus forskahlii; assembly: GCA_037974365.1. Taxonomy (NCBI): domain Eukaryota; kingdom Metazoa; phylum Chordata; class Actinopteri; order Characiformes; family Alestidae; genus Hydrocynus; species Hydrocynus forskahlii. The sequence goes on from JBBPCX010070553.1 coordinate 2,754, forward strand.
CTCAAACCCCATCGACCTGCTGGAGCGCGCCGCGGCCAATCACAGCACAGAGCCAAGAAACCAACACTGCTGCACGGCCTTCTGGGAACATGCCTGCTGTCAGGCAGCGAGGGCTGGCAAGAGAGGTTTGTTTATCTGTTCATTTATCTGAGACAGGGAAGGAGAGACAGAGAGAGAGAGAAAGAGAGAGAGGGGGGAGGGAGGGAAAGAGGGAGAGAGAGGGAGAGAGTTAGTGAGAGAGGGAGGAGAGAGAGAGGGAGAGGGAGAGAGATGTGAGAGAGGGAGAGATGAGAGAGAGAGGTAAAAAGACTAGGAGAGAGAGAGAGAGAGAGAATAAACAGGGGAGAGAGGTAAAAGTGTAAGAGAAAGCTGTGAAAGAAAGACGAGATCAGAGAGTCGAGAGAGAGAGAGAGGGTGAGAGGGAGAGATAATGAGAGAGAGAGAGAGAGAGAGAGAGAGAGAGAGACGACCCGTACCTCCTCCTCCCAGTGGCTCTCCTCTCCTCCGTAAGTGAAGGGGGGGCTCTTTGCATAATTGTTTGTTTCACTTTAAAAAAGTAATTAAGTGAGTGGGACTGGAGGGCGGCGAGCCAGAGAGGAGTCTGGGGAATAATTAGGGATTGATCGGCAAGAGAGACTCCGAGAGGAACTTCAAGTCGGCACTGGCACCATCACAGATGGCACTCGCGCAATATCTGTGCGTGTGTTTTCCTACGTCGTGTGTGTTTGTGTGCATCTCCCTTTTCTCTTAACGTTTCATTTCTGTCTTCCCTTTCAAACAAGGGAAAACTTGAATTCGGCATCAGAGGCCCAGCAGACTTCAAGAAAGAGTCAAAGAGAGAGATTGGGGAGAGAGGGAGAGGGAGAAAAGAGAGAGAAAAGAGAGAGAAAGAGAGAGAGAGAGAGAGGCACTGAAGGAGTGTAGCGAGAAAGAGGAAAGAGAGAACAGAGAGCCAGAGACAAAGGCAGTATGAAGGAGGAGGCAGAGAAAGCTGGGAAAGAAAGAGGAGGTCAGAGATAAGGAACAGTGAAAGACAGATGAGAATGAGAGAGTGAGCAAGAGCTAGAGGAAGGAAAGTAGGAGAGTGGGGGGAGAAAAAAAAAGAAAGACAGTGTAGGTGGGAGAGAGAGATAGACAGACAGACAGATAGAGAGAGAGACAGAGGAAGAGACACTGAATAAAACAGTGAAAGAGAGAGAGGGAGAGGACGAATGAGATAAAAAAGGGAAAGAAAGAGAGGGGGATGAAAAGAAAAATGAAAGTAGGAGGGGAGGAGGGAAAGAGAGACAGATTACTACGGGGAGAGAGAGTGTGAAAGGAAAGTAAAAAAAGAGCGCTTGAGAAAGGCGTGAGAGACGGAGAGAGATACAGAGAGAGAGAGACAGTGTGTATATGTACAGTATCTATATTTCCTCGGGCAGGGAGTGTGTGACAGATTGCGGTGGAGTGTGGTGACAGTGCGAGTAGGGAAACATGCAATAATTAGAAGAGTCATGCTTGGGCAGCGCCACCGCCCCACACACTACACCGTTACACTGAGGCCTACAGTAAGGAGCCCGCGCCCGGGAGGGAGCAGCCGGGCCGGTGCCGTCCCATAAACAAACAAACAAACAAATAAATAAACAAACTCCAGAAATCGTGGCCTCTGTAACAGGCCTCGTAATACAATTACCGAGAGAATGGGACACGACAGCTCCAACACACTCACAACACTCACCTCACAGCACTCCCCGAGGAGACCTGAGGCGAGCTGTCAAGCATCACATGACGCGTCGCACCTGTTTAAAACGAGTAAAAAGCTGCAGGAATTGAAAAGTCAGCACACACTCTGCCACACACTGTACCATATCAATACTTATGTCAATATTACTGATCAATTACTGATCTCTATTATGTGCAATAACAGACTTGGTACAGAGAACAACTGCAAAGAGTAAATGTTACTTGTAAATGTCATGTATAGAGTAATGTATTTCATGTAGAGTATTTCTCAGAGTTTTTATTGGATTTATTTAGCCTTTATGGATGGACGATTGGATGGACAGATTTATGGATCAATGGATGGATGGATGATTGGATGGACAGATTTATGGATGGATGGAGGTGATGGTAGGATGGATGGATTTATGGATGGACGGATAGACGGATGGATGGGTGGACGAACAAATAGATGTTCAGACTGAAGGATGGACAGATGGATGGTTCCACCAAGCACCTTTCTGTTTTTTGCAGGAATTCCCTCTATAACATGTTCTCTGTTAAAAGTTTCATTAAAAAATGTATTATGATTATATATTATAGTATACGGTGTAGCGCCACCTAGTGAGGCTCAGACACAGACATGGAAACAGTTCACAACTGACAAGCACCCAGGTGGGTGAGTGGTGCAGTTTTATTTACAAAGTAAAGGGAGGGTGCTCGGTAGGGGTAGGTGAGGTGCTGGAAGGTGTTCAGGTGCACAGGGTTGTCTGGGTGGTCCCAGAGGGAACCGGCGTCCAGGTCAGGAGCAGGGTGAGTCCTCTGGGCTGGGGTCTGTGCGGGGAGGAAGAGTGGAGAGCCGTTACATGAGTGTCTATGCAGGGAGATCCTTGTGTCTCCCTTCCTCTTAGTTAGTGGCCCCTTATATAGGGTGCACTCTTCTCATTAATGGGAACCACAAAGCGGCCGCCGGTGAGTCTTGTCAGGGCGCTCCTCCCCCTCCGACATGCTGGAGGGAGGTGCTGAAGAGGTGCTGAGGGGGCGTGTCCCCTCCTGTCTGCTTCAGCACCCTGAACAGCGCCGACTGAGGCGCGATGCATGAGGTTGCTGCGGACGGATTGGCTTGGCTCTGCAATGGAAATACAGCGTTCCCCCCCGAAGTCCAGTTCAGAGTTCATGGCCTCTGTCCCTCATGAATTTTTCTTAGAATTAAACCAATAATTGTTTGTGGAAACCACCCCTACTTCGCAGAAACCGCAAATATCCTTAGCATTTTTTGTTTTTCGTGGCAGTGTATAATTTGCCAAGCATTTTTGTGCTAAATTATTAAGAAAAACATAATTTACTAATTTAGTAACATAAATATTAAAGTAAATTCAGGTAAATTTCCGCATAAAATTTAACAGTATAAATGTTTTAGTACTGTCAAGAGAACACAAAAAGTCCTGAAGCGAGTCTTAGGACCAAAATACTGTTCTCAGAGGGGGGAGGTTTGAAAGTAGCCAATCCGAGAGCGTTATTAATTTCTCCTTGCTGCTGATTGGCTGCCACACTGTGGAACATTTCTGTACATTCATTTTTGTACTACATCACAAAAAAACTGGTCATGGTTTTGTCACTTGTTCCCTTGCTTGTTACTAAACAATCACTACCTTTTGCCTCTATCTATTGGAAATGGTTCCGTGTCACCCATTAATGTGAACACAGGCTAAAAGCTGTTATAGTGGAAACACTCGCTGGTCATTTCCATGGTTGCACTCTTCAAAACAGGTCTGTGTTTATAGTCGTTGCTTTAGACTGAATGTTTTCCTTTATGCTGGCCCAAACTTCATCGTCTATCTCAGTAATCATTAGTCATCAGTGTATCTTCACCACTGGGCTTCAACATAAACACACACAGTGTGTGTAATTCCCTTTAGTTAAAACTGTGGTTTAAACTGGCCTGTTAAGATTTATTAGGAAGGAATAACTGAGTCAGCTGATCAGCCGGGCCGCAGGCTGAGTACACCACGTGGTTTTAACCCGGGCTGCGTGGTCCCGGAGGACTTTTTAAATCTTGAGGAACTTAGTAAATCATACTGAGCTGCTACAAGCATGAACTGTTAAACACTGCGCTTTAATTAAAACTTAATAGCTATTACGGGCAAGAAACGCATTACAGCCTTGTGAAACAAGTGCCTCGCACAGCACCATCAGGTGTAACTGATCCCACTGATCCCCCCGCCATCCAGACTTTCAGACAGAGGCAGGAGTCTCCTGCGTTCTACAGCTACTGCAGGAGGCACTTCATTGGGTACACCTACCTTGTACCTACCTTGTACCTACCTTGTATCGTTGTCCATTTTATCAGCTCCACTTACCATACAGGTGTACTTCATTTTGGCCCATCTGCTGTGTGAGATCCACTCTGTTCAGGGGTCCAGACCACTGAAGGGGGCTAACAAAGGATTCAGAGAAACAGATGGAGTACAGACTGTTTATAAACTATAAACTGCACCAATGTGGTAAGTGGAGCTGATAAAATATGCAATGAGAGCGGATAGACTAAACAAAGTGTACCTAATAAAGTGGCATATATTTGAACACTACAGGCCAGAAGTTTGGGCTCACCTTTGGATTTAAAAAAAACTCTTTAAAAATTGTATTACAAGAAAACATTAGTACAAATGTAACAGGCTGGTTTTGAAGTGTACTGTAACAACACACACTGTAAATGTAAGTGAAAGTTTATATATGACACCCCTTTCCTTCATCACAGCGGCACGGATTCACTGCATCCTTTCCAGTAATTTTTGGAAATAACTTGTGCCCAAACCCTCTGAGCACCTTTTCAAACAGCAAACAGTTCTGTTTCATTTGCTGGACCCTCATTAAGAACTTACTGGGGAGGCCAAGACGTCAATCTCAAAAGTTTTTGCTTTTGTTTGGACTTGATATCATTTTGCCTCAGTTTTGAAGAATGCGTAGGGACATTATACTTTTGAAGAATTACATGTTGCCCAGTAATACACAAAGCAGGAGGAATTTTGTGATGTTGAAGAACTGAGTGATACTTTTTTCATAATTAACACAAAGTAGGTTTCAGTGCACTTGTGTCTCATCAAAACAAGTAGTTTGAGCCTTTGTGGCTAAAACATTTGTTACTACAGACTCTAAAACATTGAAAACAAGGCAGATACATTTATTGTAAGCCTTTCTAATGTTTTCTTGTAATAAAATTTGGGGAGTTCTTAGACTACAAGCACATCCATGTCTTTTGACTTTTGGTAACTCTTTTTTCTCATAATAACATCAAAGCTATTAGAGCCTTTTTCCCATCTCTACACTACAATTATTTCTACATTTTCAATCTCCTTCTAGGCCTTATTAAAGTTTAAAATTCAAACAAGAATCAAATACAAATAATTATTTAATTATGTATCACACAAAATACATGTATAAATCTGCATCTGCGAGTGTTCATATGGTTGTAATGGAAACGCACAGTGACAACAGAGCACATGTCTGATATAGAGGCAAATATTGCTTGTCTTCTATAATAAAGGTAAATATTGCATGTTTATTCCATGTCATTTCCAAACATGCTGTACCTTAACAGACGTTTGTTAGAGAGTTCAATTGGTATAATTTGAATGCATAATATACTAGCTGTCAAATCAAAGGCAAAATGTCGAGCTGCCTGACAGTTTTTCATGAAATACTGTAGAAATGTAATTTCCAACACACACACTTCTCTCTGCGGTGAGGACAGGAGTGTGGTGGTAATGACGTCTATGCCTACAGGGTCCTGTTTCACGACATTTCACCAAAAAAATATTTCAGATAAATGTTTCTGCTGTTTTAATTGAAGAATTCAGCTTTTCTGTTCAAACAGGCGGTTCTTAAAACCTTCATTGTCCAGACATTGAACTTCAAAGTTTTTCTTCTCATTTGTTGTCCCCAATCATATTTGTTTGACAGTTTCATAAACTTAGATTTCACTGGTCCATATGAACCTCACCCCTCTTGGCGGATAAAGGATAAGGGGTTTGTATTGTCCTGGATGGACAAAATATACAAAATTCATATGGCAAAATGGACTCCAGGAAACATCACGGTAGCTCATTAAGACTCATTGGTGGATTAGCACCACCTTGTGACTATTGTTAGTGTAAAAATCCAGCACTTCAATATCCAATATCATGGGACGTAAAGATTCAAACTTCACAAAATTTGACTTGCTGCATCACTACCACATTCTCTGGATGCATGCCAAATTTAGTGAAATTTCATCCATAAGGCGTGCTGCAACTGACACATTTCAATATCTCAGGATCTACTTAAGCTAGAATGTTGGTGTGTTTACTCTTGGCTGCATTTGTAGCATCTGCAGGACAGTTCTATGTTCCTCGCTCAATGACAAGGCCTCCAATGAGCAAAAGAAAATTGAACAGCCAATAACGAATGGTTCATCTCAGTTAAATTTTGTAGGTTCAATTATGATGGCATATAGATGTTATTTACCCAGTTTCAAACAAATCAGCCATAAGATCTCACTGCAGTAAGCTTCAATATGTTTTCCTCTTTCTTTTTGACATTGTTTGGCCATAGCGGCAAATACTGGATTTATTAGTCAACTAGTCTATGCAACCGCAACTCCTACTGTGTACATCTCTTTCAACACCTACTGCTTAAAATACTTCTCCTGCCTCTGTACATGGGAGAGAGACCTTCAGAGGTCTTCAGACCTTTCAGAGACATGCATTCCTGTCTCTGTGCTACAGGCTAATTAGACAGCCTCAGACATGCACCCTCACCTGGGAATCCATTGGTTATTAAATTACAATGGGTTAAATGTGCATGCAAGTCAGAATCCTGGCAATTTCCTCATGCAAGTCGTAGTACAACACCTGGGAAATTAGCCGATACATTGTGGGAAATTCAGTGACAACTAGATTATGAGTTTTCGTGTTTTTTCATTAGAGAAAAACACCACAAGCATGTATTTCAGAAATGAGAAAGCTTGTGGCCACTCGTTCAGAGAAACTCCACATCCTGTTTAATGGGCTTTTCATGGTAAATTGTATCCTGGAAAAATACAGTTTATATGTGACAGAAAGCCCAAACTTTACTAGTGAAAGTACCCCAATAATGTCCTGGGATCTGAGGTTTGGAAAGGGCTGTAGAGTGTGATCTGCTGTCTTCATTAGAGTGTCTCAAGTGATGCGGGAAATACGCGAGCTGTCATCTCACTTTCCCCACTTGAACGTGCCTGAAAATCTGTCAACCTCAAACTACTTGTGCCATATTGGCAATTTGCTTTATATCATAGAAGGAAATTGACTTTTTTATCTGCTTGGTGATCTGATTCCACTGAATCTGCTCCAGCATGAAGGAAGGTGTCATTGTCCCACTTGAGGACTTGCCTTGCAGTGTTTTGGATTATTTTGAAGGTCTTGTTCTCTTTTTCCTCGGTTGAGAGGAGGACGCACGGGTTTAATAAAAGAGCTGAGTCGTTTAAGAGTTCAGAAACAGAGAAACAGAATGGGGTCCTTCCGAGCCGGGTGAATATAATTATCAGTTCATAGGAACTGGGTATAAAAGAAGACGCACTAGAGACTCAAAGGCGATAAATATAGCAGGGGGTACGTAATGGTGCAACTGGGACAGTGTGTGTGGAAGACTATGTGTGTTGGAGAAAAGAACATTCCTGCATTACTGAGTCTAATCTGCATGTACTTATTATGCTGGGCACTAATTTTAGCACACGTCCCTGCAACAAATAAATACATCTATAAAACTTTGGAAATATTACCATCAGTTTTTCGGGTGTGAGAGAGAGTGTGTGTGAGTGCGTGTGTGTGAGTGTGTGTGTGTGTGTGTGTGTGTGTGAGAGAGAGAGAGAGAGCAAGTGTATGTGTGTGTGTGAGAGAGAAAGTGTGTGTGTGTGTGTGTGAGATAGAGAGCGAGAGTGTTTGTGTGTGTGTGTGTGTGTGTGAGAGAGAGCGAGAGTGTGTGTGTGAGAGAGAGTGTGTATGTGTTTGTGTGTGTATGAGAGAGAGAGAGAGAGTGTCTGTGTGTGCGCGCGAGTGTGTATGTGTGTATGTGAGCGAGTGTGTGTGTGTGTGTGTAAGCGCGAGAG
>JBBPCX010070554.1:0-10571 GCA_037974365.1 Hydrocynus forskahlii
TATTTTGTACATTTTTTGTGAAAAAATCAGGGCAATTTTGTCCTGTAAATGACAACAAACACACTAGTATGAAACATTTCCCATTCAGGCACTAATTTTTTTCAGATCTTTTTCAATAACCTGTTTTCGTTTTTCTGTATGTTGTGTGGTCTATATTCTGTCCCTGTAAGGATGTGAACATCATGTACAGGAAGAAGTTGAACTGCTGAGATGCGCTGAACTCGTTGACCTTTCTGGGTGTGAGATCGCATGTGCCGTGCAGTGGGTTTGGTTCCGGCTTGTCATTTGTAACTTCACATCATTGCCATTCATTTAATGGTGTCTTGTGACGACTATAGGCTTCTCATACAAGAGGACTGGCAGTTAGAGAGCATTGCACAGTAAGTTTTGGTTAAGGGAAGAATTCTGTGGTGTTTCTAAATGGACAGGACTGACACTTACACCACAGACCTGTCAAAGCATCAGTGAACTTTCAGGCATCCTGTGTAGAACATATATACACACACATGCATGCATACACACACAGTTGTTTAAACTGTGCTTTCATAATAGAAACCAGTTTTGAACAAACCACTATGTTTGTTTTGTGGACACGGATAACTGTCCATCAAACCCATGAACTTTCAGAACTTTTCCCAGCCTTGTTTCATTATTATAGCAGTAAACCCCATTTCCATGGGACTTAAATGACACAGTGATGCTTGAACGGCCCTATCTCTGCTTGTATTCATGCCCACCCACTGTACCAAGCGTATCATATTGATTCAGAGGTTTTTGACTCAATAATTATTAGATGATAAAGTCAAACATAAAAAACTAAAAGGGACTAAAAGGGAGTAAAAGGAAATACTCTTCAGTGTCTGGTCCGGACAGTATGCAGGCTCATCAGACCGCAGGACGACAGTTTTTTCTAATATCAGAAATGCTGTTGCTCAAAATGGTGACCTGTAACTTTTCTTTGCCGAATTGTTCCATTAAGGCTTTGTTGTGTATTTTAAGGTCATTTTAAATGTACACATCATCCACATTTGGAGATTAATGAAATTCTCCCAATTACCTGAATTTGATAGGGCTAACCAGTAGGTCTGACACACATCAGTGGTCAAGAGTCCTTAATCCCAATGGAGTTTAAAGGATATAAACCACATAAAATAAGAGATGACATTAATTTACTCAAATGTGTCCATTTCCATACGGATAAAGTGTATTACATTAGTACAATTTTGTATTTTGGATTGCTTTAGTAAGGCAACTAATATGTGCCTGTAATATATTATACTTCTGTGGAAATTGTCTACATATACTTGCATGTAAATCCAGTGTATACCTCCATGTGTTCCTTCATTGGAGAAAGGGAGATGCCACGTCCAGCAGACTACAGACATTTTCTCCTTATCTAAGAAAGAGTGGTGTTTTCGCTTTGAAATGTCCGTTTTTTGGAGGCAGCGACAGAAGAGGATAACAGCAGGGCGGACAGAGAATCGGCTCAGGCTGTTCTCTCCGTTCCTTCTTATCATCCAAAACTCGCTCTCGCCTGCTCCCTCTCTTCTCAGAGAACCACATGGGCCACCGGCTGAGCCAAAATTCTGCAGAACAGGAGAGGTGTGAAGAAAGAAAAAAAAAGTCCCGCCCTCCCCCAAAACACACACACTCACTGTGAAATGCTCAGTTTCCCTTTACTATTTAATGTACACTAGAGGATATTCACAATACGCATTACAGAATCACAACTACAGCTCTCTGGGACAGCTTCAAAGGAATAGTTTGCCAAAAATCTAATAAACACAGTCTTCTCCTTACCACAGTGCAGTCATTCAGCCAAGATACGTTTAGTGTCAGAAGTCTTCTTCCTTTGTTTTCTAAAGCAAACAGGAGGCTAATGTGTGTGTGTGTGTGTGTGTGTGTGTGTGTGTATATATATATATATAGAGAGAGAGAGAGAGAGAGAGAGGGAGGGTGTGTGTGTTATTGAGGTATGAAGTAATCTTAAATAGACTTCCTTGTGATTTCACTAGTATTCTTTAGTAGAGGAGAGGCACAGTACCAAGATGGTTTATTAGTGCCATTTATCTCATCTTGGACAGGTGTTCATCCAAACCTAAACTGTTTAAGATGTTCTTTATGTAGTCTTGTATTTGCTGGTACTAGATTTGCTGATTTTCAATGCGAACATAAAGAGAGAGTTGGGATGAAAAAGTAAACACCCCGCACTAAACGTATTCAGTGTATTCCATTACATTACAAGAAATGAGAGTAATGGACCCCATTGTCAGGAACTAAAAGATTTTGGGATAGGTAATTGGTCTAGCAATGTAAATTTGTGATGTATTATTATTTATAATAATACATCACAGTAGCCTCTTCATTTTTTCCCCAAAGACTTATATGGGGCTCATGTTTTGCTTCATCTGAAGCTAAAACCACATCTTCCTGTTGAGGTTCAGTATACTCAAAGTACTCATCTGATTCACCACTTTATCCCTCCTCCACCGTGTCCTGGTTTTCATCCAGGGTTTTTCATCCCAAGTTTGTTTTTTTTTTGGTTTGTTTTTTGCTCTTTAATCTCTACTTTTTATCGACTTCCCAAGGAAACCCGTTAATTTTGATTAATTTTCATACTAGAGCCATCAAGCCGTTGCTGCAGACACAGTGCAACTGACTGCATGTCATATTGATCCTACTCATCTGTCTAATCCTGTCATTCTATTAATCTCTCACTCAAAAGACATCCACTCATTTCAGTACTGCGACCAATAATTTTAGTTACTCTCTGATCTTAAGCACATTCCATACTGATAAGACAGTGTTCTTAGTTTCCATGCAAAATAACTTAAAAAGCACCTTCTAGTTAGTCATGTAGTGTTACAACATCACGCCAAAGCAGAAAACATATGAACAGCTCACATGGTTAGCTGCGCAAGACAGACACCACACAAGCTGAATGTCTGTCTGAAATAACTCTCACATGACCACAGGTGGAGCTGTCACGCTGAACATGGGTAGAGAATGGCGCTTTGAAAAAAATTGGGGGGTAAAAAAAGTAGGGGTGTGAGATGGTGTGATGGTGATTGTTGTGCCTCGGGGAAAAAAAACTGGCCAGTGTTTAACAAAGAAAAAGAAACTGCGAACACACTTATAATAGTGCCTCAGATGTGGGAAATTCCACTCAAATCTGACTCACAGGTGCAGCCATGCTGTGCCATTATTCAGAGTGGAATAAATGGTCTTCAAACATTACTTTCATCTGAAACATCAACTGAACAACAAGAAGAAGTCTGGATTTTTTTTTCTGTATCTCAGAAAATGCCTCAGATTCAAAAAACTTCTGGGAGCATTCCCACTAATATAACCTCCACACTTTTACTTCACTGAGGGATTTTTGGTGTGATGCTGTAAAAGAACCACTTTTGGTTCCCTGAATGCATTCCAGTCGCTGGTTCTTCAGTAAAACTGTCATTCCTGTGATTGAGAGAAGAACCTTGTCAAAGTCCACATAATGGAGAGGTTCTGTACCAAGGTTCAATATTTCCATGCATTCAAGCCAAGAACCATTGTAGAACCCTTCATTGTAGGACTGTAGACCTCAACGTGCTCATCTAGATGTGCTAATACTTGCTAGTTGTCCTTTTATCCTATGTAGGCCTCACACGTGAAGATACGCTGTAGAACAGTGGTGCTATTTTAAGAGACACAAGACCATTCGAGTGCTCTAGATTCTTAGAAATGACACTGAGGAAGACGCAAACCACTGCTCTGCATCATTCTATATAGAGGCTGGCGCGCCAAGATGAGAGGTGCATGCAGTCAAGTGAAGAACGCGGAGCAGACGTTCACTGAAATAGCACTTTTGAATCTAAAAAAACTCGCTTCCATTGCTCTGTGAGGTGCTGTCAGTCATCACTAAAAACAACCACAGGAAGTCTTTGTCACAAGGCTTTGTTGGTTCTTTGAAGGCTCCCGAATGGTGTCGCTGTTCAATGGTTAAGTATTAAAAAATGAATTATTAGAAAAAAACACACCATTGTTTTAGTGTTTGGATGAGCAAGCATCTGCACTGGTGGCACTTCATTCAAGTCATTGTGTTTCAAACCTATGGAGGCAAACAATGGAGGCAAAAATGTGTGAGCAAAAATAAACCCTTGTTAATTCAACTTTTAAAACCAGCTTTGCATTGTTTAGCTCCTCTCCGTAGCCTCTATATTTTTTATTAGATTTTAAAGAGAGTAGCATGGGGGCTCGTGAAATGAAGTTTGCAGAATATATGTAGGTTCATTTCACTTTTTCAAAGTACTTGTCAATCCATTGGAGAGTGTTTTGCACTTCACTTCTACAATTCTAGATAGCACCCGCTAAAGGCTTCAATGGTCCATTTGAATCATGGAGTAAAAACAAAATCCTCCTTTTCCATTTGGATCATCTGTGTCCGCCAGTTATTAACACTGATAGAAATGTGTACAAATACAATGTAAATAAAGTACATTCTCATCTACATTCACAAATACATTTGTGTCGAGGTACTCTTGGGCAGTCATGTTACACTGGGGTATAAAAATGAGGCGACAAAGAATCCAAATCCCCACAGCTGTTCATCAAAATGGGGGAGATTAGTGAATACACAGATCCAAGAAAGACAGGACCCAGGATCCTGGAGAAACTGCAAAATTTGTGTATTGAGAAGTGGTCTCAAATTTCTTACTCTGTATTTGTAAAAGAAACTTTTTTTTAAGCTAAAAACTTTTTCCTTACCATAACTGTACTTAAATGACAGTATATTTTCAGTGTGAGACTGAGTATATTTTTTAAATGCCCTTTTTTAGCCATCTTTACCAAAGTGATTAAATTTTTCAATAAAGGTGTGTTTGTAGTGAAATACTCATACTGTGGGTGGTAAGTAGAAACAGTTTAGTATATTTTGTAAATTAAAGTATTGTTTATTGTGCTGCAATTCCAAGCCATGGTCCTTAACCACCACATCTTGTTTCTGGCTCATGACTGATGGATTGCTCTCCTTTTTGTTGCCATTTTAATGGATTAGTCGGTTCAAAACCCAACTCATCAGTATATTGTGGGAAAAGTACTTTAATAAAAATGCATTAAAAGTGCAGTCATAAAGATTAAGCGTGTGAGGTAATTTTTAAACAGGGAGCCTCACCCTCTCTTCTGGCTTCTGGATTTGGGGCTGGCTCTTTGATCTCATGCAAAGCAAAATAAATTAAAGAATAAAACAATACACTTAAGAATAACTGATATATAAGTGAAAGAGTGATAAAATAATAAATAGAGAACCCTACGAATGCCAATTTTATAATCTGAAAAATGTGGTGGCGTAATTGAAAAAGGAACATAGATAAAGAAGACTTTTATCAAACCAGAACTCCTGCACAATGGAATGTTTAAATCAATGATGTGACTGTCTTATCAGGCTGGTTCAGATTAATTTAGATGTTAACCATTTTTAAGATCTAGGCCAATTAGCATTCACTGGGAGAAGGACCAGTAGTAAAGCATTAAAGCATTAAATAGTAAAGTCTTCTGAGAACATTCACAGCTCAGATTGCAGCCTTAAAAATAAAAAAGCCAAAATTAATTATTTACAGTGAGACCAGGAAAGAATCACTCATGGTTCTCTGAAGAGCCTAAAGACGTTGCTCTAAAGACGTTGTGTGTTTGAAGAACCATTTGGGTCTATATCATGGAAAACCCGATTTTCCTTGTTTCATTTTTAATAAGAGAGTTTGATGTCATTTGTAAACACTGCCAGTTTCAAAACATGCCATTCGCCCAATCAGAGCAAAGATCCTTTACATAATAAAACGGCTGTGAAGGCATAAAAACAAGAACAGCCTGTTTAAATTGAGAGGATGGAAAATGGTCAGGTCCCGATGAAATGTTTTTGATACATAAACCCACTGTTTTTCTCTCTCTCTCTCAGTTTCTGAGAGGTTTTATATAAACAGGTAAACATCCACGTGCCCCTCCCACCCGTACTGATGAGAAACACCTAAGACCGCCAATGAAGAGGAAATAAAACAGGGTGAGAGAGTGAGAGCAAGAGAGAGATAAACCACCATACCAGGATGTGGGGTGGGTTTTGTCTTTCCTCTCCTTTGAATCTGTGTTCTTTTATTTGGTTTTTAATCTGCTTTCTGTTCCCAGTCCCTCTCTTTCTCACTCTAGACCTTCTGCCTTATGAGTAATTACAAGTATCCTCATTATGTCATGTGTTTTTTAGAAGAGTTTTTTTTTTCAGTAGTATGAGTGGAGGAGTAAGAGGGGAAAATGGAATCTACCCCTCCATTTTTTTTATATGCAAATGGGTGCAGAAGCAGGCCTGCAAAGTTAGTTAACAAAAACTCCACCAAGTTCCCACCAGCCCACCCACTGTGCTGTGATTGGTCTGATGTAGTGTGCTGTATAGAAACCTGACAGCGGTTTTCCACGCGCATTACATCAACCTCAGCATAGAGCACATACTGCTCACAGGCCAGGCGCACTTATGTATGTCACAGGGTGAAGTGCCATCCTTTCATGAGGTTTTAATTCCTTTGTGATCAATTATTTCTTTCAGTTATTGTGCACCAGAATTATTTTATCCATTGCTTGGTGAACGTGTTTCTGGCAGCTAGGTTCTCTTTTTGAGTCTGGGTTTCTTTCTGCTGCTCCTAGAGTGTTTTTCCCGCTACCGTTGTTGGAATTGGATTTTTGACAATCTGTCTTGAATCAATGTCCCTGTAAAAATGGCCATTATAAAGATAAATAAAATTTGAAAGGATTGAATGAAGGTCAACATCCAGGTTACACCGTTATAACTTTTTTTTTTTGCATTTGATGCCAGTGTTGAGGGTAATGTGGTACAAAGTAACATGTTATGTCCTGTGTCAAAGTAGTGTATCATGTTAAGGTTTAAGTTGCAATTAGAGCTACCGACTGATTTTTTTTTTCAATTGCATTACTCATAAGTATTAAAAATTATATTTATTTTGCATGATGCATTTAAGACATACATTGCATATATATTATTTGTGTCTGTTCTTGCGTGTAACTTGCATGTGCGTTATTTGGATTGTGAATCAGTTTAGAAAAGCTCAGAAAATAAAATTACTTCTGTGAACTTCACAAGTAATCTGTCCAGTCGTCTCTGTCTAATCTGAAACTGATGGACATGATCCTCATATTAAGTATTGAAAGCCGCTTAACTAATCAGAACAAACTCAATTTACATTCGGAAGGTGCTCTGTTAGGTTAATATTTTATTCCAAATCTTTTATTTATTCCAAATCTTTTATTTATTCCAAATCTTTTATTTATTCCAAATCTTTTATTCCAAAAGATTTTATTTCGGGGCAGCTGCTTCACTACTGTCTGTATTCAGCAATTCATTACTTGAACTGTCTGTGTGTTATTAGAGTAGAGGCATGGATATGGGACGTGAGTTAACTGTGATTGGCTTTCTTTTTTTTTTCTTGCAAAATAAAGTACTGAAAAGGACCACAGAATATTTTCTCTTTGTACTTTCAGTAGCACAAAGTTAATGAGTAGTGAGTGATGGGATCCAATTACAGTTTGAGAGAAGTAATTGGTTTGTAACACACTTTTGAAATAACATGTTAACTGACTTACCCACAGTCCGCCCACCAGTGTGTTCTGTCACAGCCACTGCTGGAAATCTGGATAGGCTTTACAGAACCTCGGTAAAACCCCATTCTTCCGTAATAATACTCAACTTGTTGAAGTGACAGCAAGAAACAGAAACAGATACTGAGCCGGGCTACACTGATCATTTAATTCAATGAATAGAAGTTTTGTTAATGTTTTGTAAGGCTTATTAGTTCTTGGAGAACATGAAATCTTGAAATCTTAAAATATTATTAAATCTTAATATATTATATTCTTAAAAAGTGTGTTTGTATGTGAGGTTTCAGCCTCATAGTGCTGGTAACTGGTCAGTGTTTGTGAACCCATGGACCAACCATGATATGGATCTCAACATGTCTGGCACCACTTCAACCTGGACAAGATCAGATTTGTTATAGAGTCTAAAAAGCCAATAATGACAATTATTGGCTTTTTAGACTCTATAGTCCTGATCAGTGTAAAGCATTTGGCTGGTGTTCCATCCTGAGTTCTGTATCAAACAACTACAACTGTTGTTACATCATCTTTGAAACTGTGTGACAGTCCCAGCCTCCGACCCCCTCTGAGTCATAAATTCTTCTGTATGTGTCTGCATTAACCCGTTCCCTCATCCTGTGGCTGGTTGGATGTAGGGTGCTGTGTGAAAGATGTCACCAGGGTCGCTTGGTTGCGATTCTCCTCCAAGCATGTTTAGCTACAGAGGATGTGGGGGCTGGCTTCAAGTGTGTAGGGTGAAGGCAAATTATGAATAATCTCAAATCTGTGGGAGTGGGATTAGGAAAAGATGAATAGAACACTCTACCACAGATACAGTGATTTTGCAGGATTGGATGGTTCCTGTGCTACTCTAGACCTTTACAGAACTTCAGCTTCAACAAAGGTTCTTCACACTCCAACATCTAGTTGGAAAAATGTCTTTTCTTTAAATAACAGTTGAATCAGTAAAACCTTACTGGGAAACCTGCTGGTGTAGAATTTGTGTCAGCCATTCTCCAGCTTTTCAACAATGGTCAGTTAGACCACAGGACTACTTTTCGTTGCACCCTAATTAGCCAAGTGTCAGCTACGGATTCCCACATGTTGATGGATGGCCTGATATGGATAGAAGGATAACTTGGCCACAGCTCTTAAAATTTTGCCAAGTGTATCATGGCTCTTAGCACATCCCTGTGTGCACAGCAGCTTTGGTGTGTTTAATGGAGAAAAGTTTGTATGCAGTTACCCACTCTTTATGCTCTCTCTAGGCTATGAGTGAGACTTTCAGAGCAAGATGGCCACTGGATTTTAACTACACCATATGGACAAAAGTATTGGAACACAGCTATTTTTCAGGGTCTGCGCCCCTTACTTCCACTGAAGGGTAATCGTAATGCTTCAGCAGACCAAAACATTATTAACAGCACCACGCTTCCAACTTTGTGGACCCAGTTTGGGTAAGAACCTTTTCTATTCCAGCATGACTGTGCTCCAGTACACAAAGTGAGCTCTGTAAAGACATGGTTGAAGGCGTTTGGTGTAGAACTTGACCTCAGAGTCCTGACCTCAACCCCATCCAGCACCTTTGGGATGAACTGGAACGGAGATTGTGATCCAGACCTTCTCGTCCAACATCAGTGTCTGACCTCATAAATGCTCTACAGAATGAATGAGCACAAATTCCCACAGAAACTCCACAATCTTGTGGAAAGTCTTCCAAGAAGAGTGGAAGCTGTTATACCTGCAAAGGAGGACCAACTCCTTGTAAAAGAGAGTTGAGTGCAATGTCATTAAAGTCCCTTTTGGTGTAAAGGTAAGGTGTCCGAATTCTTTTGTCCATTTAGTTTATTTTTGTGAAGTGCACCTTCTAGGTTTTTAGTGAGGGGTCCACACATATTATATGTGTTTGTTTTGGTGGTAGCCATAGGTTTTGACAACCACTCACCCTTACACGTGGTGCTAAAACAGCGGTCTGTGGTTTACTACGTTGTTTGTTGGTCACATGGCCTTTGTCGTCAAAGTGAGCAATTCTTGGCCACATTAGGGAATGAAATGCACCAAACTCTCCAATGATTGGCAGAAATCTGTTTTGCTACTGTCAACCTAAAACTGCCACCATAAAAACCCCAGTAGCACTGCTGTGCCTCTTACACTCATATCAGCCCCGCACACACACAACTCCTCGGGAACTATGTCAGTGTCATTAATGTCCTGAGAATGGTTCATCCAATTAATATCTAAACACAACAGTCCTGTGGTCGGAAGCCGTTCCATGAAGAATGGCGTGGAGGAGTTCAGGCAAAAGCTCCTTTCACAGATGCACTTTTACTGGGAACTTCAAGGGAAGGTGTTAAGTATAAATCCAAACTTGAGTCAATGTCCTCATAAAATCGACACAGTAGTTTGCCCACACAAGTCTCCCCAAGAAATTACCCACAGCGCTCACACTGGTGTTGGTGCAGTGACAAAAATAATTACAATACTTCACGGCATTTTCACAATTCAATTTTTTTTCAGGAACAGATCAAAAGTAGGCATGAATCATATTCAAACACATGTTTACCAACATGTTTTACTTTGAAAACAATAATTTTTTGTTGGTTTCACACACAAAGTATCACATACTGCACTAAATCCAGTTAAACAGGACTAATTCTGCTCTCTTTGTAGTGAAACACAGTTGGTCAGCGTTCTTTAAGTGAAGTTTGATATCCAGTATGTACTTAGAAGACTGAACACTATGACCAGAATGACATTATTATAATGTTATATTGTGACATATGTATCACAATAATAATAAATACTGTCATTTACTGTGATGTAATGTATTACAATCATGAGAAATACTGTCAATTACTGTGATGTTATTTATCACAATAATGATAAATTCTGTCAGATTGCCCAGCCTTATTTGTGATGAAATGCCTTTACATTCCTGGGGCATCTAGATTACAGCTGGC
>JBBPCX010070555.1:0-10570 GCA_037974365.1 Hydrocynus forskahlii
CCCCGCCAATCCACCCCCCACCAACCACACACATACACACACACACACACACACACACACACACACACACACACACCCCAACACGAGCTCCTCCACTCGCTCCCTTCTTTTCGCCCTCGTTGCTCAATCTCCTGCTGAAATGTTCTGGCTCCTCGTGTCTGAGCTATAAATCTCATTGGCAGAACAGTAGCAGTGTCTGGATCTGCCGCTAAACGCCGGAGCTCAGGAGGGATTGATCGTGCGATTGTGTGGAGCTCGGGATTGGGAACGCTACTCTCTCTCTCTTTCTCTTTCTCTCTCTCTCTCTCTCTCTCTCTCTCTCTGAATGTGATCTGTTGTACTGGCCCAATCCATACAGAACCCACCAGAACAAGAATCAGAATCAGAATCACAATCTGAAAACTTTATTGATCCTGGAGGACATTGCACAAACACACTGAGATGAGAACAATATAATATATAACGTATAAATATATCCAAGAAAAACTATTTGAAAAATATTCTGTATGAAATTCACTATTCTATATACACACATACTGGGGTAGCAATGCTGTGGTTATGTAGTAGGGATCAGTAGTAGATTAGTAACATGATACGAACCTTGGACGTCATTTCTGTTTCTTTTTTTTTTTTTTGTTATTTGAAAATTCTTGGAAATTCATAAACGAAAGAAATGATCCGGCCTGGCCTGGGTTAACATTTGTTACAATAAAATATATATTATATAGTGCAGCCTATTAAGTTTTTTTTTTTTTAATGTATATTTCATATTTTTCTATTTTACTACACTTTTATTATCTATAATATGTATATTATGACATTGTCCATTTCATATAAATATATCTGCTACATGGGTTTGATTATAGGACCATTTTTATGCCTTTTATGACCTGTTGTCCTTTTCCTTGTCTGTTGTTTTGATGTCAGGAGGCCATGACTAAGTTTGCCCCACAATCAATCTGTATTTTTAGTTTCATTTAGTTTTTCTTGAGGTCAGACTGTCTGTTTTTGGTCTTCAGTCCACATTTCTTTCCACTTAACGTCTGACTCACGTCTTGTTTCCTTAAAGATGGATGTGATTCGATTGTTTATATTTTTTTCCTATCTCCAGACTGAGTGTATCACGATCACGTTTGGTTCCAGCTCTCTGTGAACCTGACCTGCATCAGCGATGGTGAAGGTTTTCCTCTGCAGCATTTAGGAAAAACTTTCACTGGATCTTACCTGCGACTTGTGTCTGGTCTTCTTTGCCTCAGTGTGCAGGAGAGAATATGAATCACTCCCCTTGGCCAGGCAAACACTCTGACTCCCTGAGGGATCTCCTCCCGCTCCACTAACTGGTCCTGCAGTAGTCGTCAGTTCGACTGTGATTCGAACTGAATTTTTTATTCGATTCTTATTTAGTAAACCTCTTCATTAGATTTGAATTAATCAGAACTCTTTGTTAGTTTCAAATTTGACACATTCTTCATTTGACTGAGATTTAATTAAAATCTTTGCTTGTCTCTGATTCCACAAAATTCCTAGTTTGACTCTGATTCAGCAGAATTCTTAGTTTGACTCAGAATGAAAATCTTAGTTAAAAAACAATCTTCGTTTGACTCATTCAGCAAAATTCTTAGTTTGACTCTAATTCAAGATTTTTTTGTTTGATTCCGATTCAGCAAAATTCTTAGTTTGACTCGGAACGAAAATCTTAGTTTAAAAAAGATCTTAGTTTGACTCATTCAACAAAATTCTTGGTTTGACTCGGAACGAAAATCTTAGTTTAAAAAAGATCTTAGTTTGACTCATTCAACAAAATTCTTGGTTTGACTCTAATTCAAGATTTTTTTTAGTTTGATTCTGATTCAGCAAAATTCTTAGCTTCACTCTGATTTGGTGAGATGCTAAGATTGTCTCAGATTTAATGAAATTCTTAGTTTGATTCAACACAATTCTTAGTTTAAATTCATATATTGACACTGATTCAAAAATACTTTCAGTTTGACTTTTGTTTGGCAAAGGTTTTTATTTCACTCTGATTCACTGAACTTCTTAGCTTAAGACTGAAGTCGACCCCAGTTATTTTATGTTGTGATCTATAAATGAAATTGAGTTTAGGTGAAAACATCACGCAGCTGAAACCTAAGAGTTATTTCTTCTGTGCTGCTGCCAGGCAGCACATTTACTAATCTAGGAAACATGTTTTTTCCCTCCGTGATTCAGGCAGTGTTATATGACTGCATGATTGACAGATCACTTATGGATGGCGTGAATGTAATCTCTCTGACATCCCTCGCCCAGAGATGATGTGATTGCAGTGATGCTGATGAGGTTTGGAACAATGCCTTTATTTCCCAAGGTGTATTTTCCACCAGCTATCTAAATTGCAGCTGCAGCGTATCGGTTCCCTGATTAGAAATGCTCTGTATCACAATTACATAGGTGAGATGTTTCTGCGGAGTAAACAGCCATGCTTTACCCCAAGCGCCGAATCCGCTAAGCTCTCATTATCTTCTGGAGAATGATAAGCTACTCTGCCGTAAAGAAAAACGAACGGATTCTTTCTTTAATTTTGAGGAATAACAATAAATCAGAAAAGGGATGAAAGCCACTTATTGCCTGACAATTATCACATCCTTCTAAACACCTAATATTATGAGCAACCCTGCATAAAAATGACCCAAAATCCTGTTCGGAAAACAGATTCAATTACTTGTGGAGACGGCACGAGAGAAGTCATCCTAACTGTAGTCGACATACTGGATATTTTCCGGCATTAGACTTTGCAAGAACATTGTGAGGTTCCTTCACCCGTTTCTGGATGTTTGTACTTGTTTTATGGCTGAAATTGTTTGTCGTTTAATTCTGAAACAATTCTCAAAATAAACAGAATGTGAAAACCCTCACAGTGGGGAGTGGGTGAGGCGGTCAGTTGGGTTCTCTTGTGTTTGTCTTCATCACTCTCGTCCTGCAGATGTGGAAGAATCTTCCTTTTGATCATCTTTCTAGAAAACGATCAGCCCTCGCGA
Source organism: Hydrocynus forskahlii (assembly GCA_037974365.1). Lineage (NCBI taxonomy): Eukaryota > Metazoa > Chordata > Actinopteri > Characiformes > Alestidae > Hydrocynus > Hydrocynus forskahlii. The sequence goes on from JBBPCX010070555.1 coordinate 3,015, forward strand.
AAATCATTACACCCAGCGCCCTTAAAATGTCATCATTTGAACCTTCGGCGCAGACATCAATATCAATCTGTAACGCAGCTCCTGCATGTTCTGGAGAAACATCTGATCCAGTTTGTGTTTCATTTAAAGGCTGGTCTTTCTGAACCCCTTCCTTATCTTTTCAAGTGTCAGTTATCGTCAGTAACAACAAGATCAACACAATTATAGGTGAAAATACAGAGCAGAAACTGAGGAGAGTGCAGGCTGTAAACTTTCACTCCACACCTCATCAGCGTGTGAGATGAAGATCTGGATCTGAGGAGGTGCTGCTGTTTTTTGGTGCTGAAAACAAACAAACAAGCAAAAAAAACCCAAAAAATACAAATTATAAGTACAAACTGACAACCGTTCAAACTGAAAAGAAATACACAGTGAATCATCATTTACTGCAAACTAATTATGTTTGTAATTGTATTTTAATTGCTATTACGACTGAGCTGACAGATGAACATCAGAAAGTCTTTTGGCTTCGAATTTTACAGAGCCCAGATTTAACTCACACCAAAAAATATTAGTCTGTAAGGTTAAGAATCTTTCTGCTAAAAATATTTTGGGAATTATGGGATTTTACACAAGAGCCTTTAGTAATTTCCTTTGCAACACTGTGCTAAAAAACAAAAAACATGGAAAAAGAAAGTGCAGAAATAAAAAAGAGAGACAAAAAAAACCAAAACATAAACATATGAAGAAAAAAATAAATCAATAAAGACTAACTAACAAATATTTTAAAAGAGTAAAATAAAACAAAACAGAAACAAAATAGGAAAAAATAAACCAAACAGCCGTTATCGAATGAAATATCCTGCAGAAAAGCTTTTCTTAAAATAAAAAGTCTTTTCATAAAATAAAATCAAAAAGGAAGGATTTTCTGGAAGGATCTGTAGATGAACAGTAACAGTCATTTCTCCCTGTTTGGTTCTAACCGTGGGTTCTACCAGCTGACCAGTTATTAAAGCTCTGAGAGGTCTGTAGGCTCTCTGTTTTAACATTTTGGTTCTAATATCCTTTTGAACACTGAAAGGATATTAAGATCAATATACGGCTGATTGGAGGTCAGTGCAGTCACTTTTCAGTCATTGTCACTTTACAACAAGATTATCCTCATAAAGGCTTTATAAATGGTTTATATCAGGTTGTCATTGATGCCGGCTCACTATTTGGCAAGATCTGTTTATTAATGGTACATTTACATTTTTTTTATCCAAAGCGACTTCCATTCCCTAACTACACGGGGCAGTTTCCCTGGGGCAACATGGGGTTATGGGTCTTCGAACCCATGACCTCTTGGTCCAGAGACAAGTATCCTACCCACTAGACCACCATGGTAGTAACATGCAAATAAGACCTGATGACGCTGACATTTTAACATTATGCCAGAGAAAGAGACGAGATAAACTCAGCAACTAGCAAGATCCGAGGTCTTCCAAATAGTGAGTCTGTAAAGTAAAGTAAAGTAAAGTAAAGTAAAGCGGCCCCTTACAGTCATGCGTGAACACACTACAGCAGTAGTGTGAAAATTCAACAGTGTGAAAGTTCTTGTGAAATTCTTTCTTTGCATTTAACTCATTTTAGCCATTTAACCCATTCACCAAGTGAAGCAGGGGGCCGCCACCAATGAGGGGCGCCGGGGAGCAGTGTGTGGGGACGGTACCTTGCTCAAGGGAACCTCACTGATGATACTAGCAGTGTTGCTATTCGAAACCACAGCCTTCTGATTGCAGGGGCAATTCCCGGACCACTAGCCCACCAACTATCAATGTACAACAACTGTTATAACTAGTTTATAACTGCTTATTAATTATTTATAAACTGTTTATAAGGGTAGTCTTATTGTCTTAAGTCATGCAATAGTCTTAAGTCATGCAAGGTCCTACAAGCAATGCAAAATAAACCCCAAATAATGAACATAAAAGGATTTAGTCCTAAAACAGAATTTCCAAAATGGAATAAAAATATCTAGGAAATGTAAAATTATACAGTACTTAGATGCAAACTGCTTGCCGCTATAAAATGAGGTAAACACTTACCACTGGTTTCACTGTCTAACAGTATGGATGTGAGTGCTAATGGTCTGAAATCTTTCACCTCCCTGGCGCTGGACTTTTTCAGCACTGCTATGATAATGGATTCCTTCCATACCTGTGGAACCCAGCTGGAGTCCAGCAGCCGCTGAAATAAGTGAAGACATCGCCCAGCTGAGCAGAACATTCCTCCAGCTTCCGTCCTTTGTGGTAAAATTCAGCGATGTGTTCTGCTGTCAGGCCCAGGGACATAAGCTAAAATAACTGTGGCCTGTGGAAACTCCCATGGTTGGTAAAATGGTCTAAATGATATGGTGATGATTTCATAGTGCCTACTGCATTCAGTTTTCTCACCCTGTGAAGTTAGTGAGCACTCTAACAGCAGCATTTTGAACATTTTGCTGTGGGCTAATGGGCTTTTTCGGGCAGGCTGGAGGGAAAAACTATGCAGTTCTTCAGGTTGCTGGCGGTAAAAGAATAAATAAGTTTCTCCAATTCACTGTCTAGCATTGAACCCTGACTGTAGACGTGTTTTTGAGATGATGGAATGCTAATTTGTTTACCACTTTAATGTAATTAGTGAAACTAAGCATCCAGGAGAATACTAGTCTTGGTTTTTAGTTTTGAAGGCCTTCGGTTCCTTTTAAGAGAGCAGCAGTTTTTCAATCGTGAAAAATTTTGTGACATTTTATTTAGTTTGTCCACTACAAATGTTTTGTAGCTGTTCAGCTTGTCTTTAACTGAAATTCAACTGAAGATCTGTTAAATGAAACTGAACATTTGTTTGAATTTAAATAATTTAAATTTAACCTTAAACCTGAACCTTAAACCTAATCCTTATCGTAATCCAAGACCTCCCTAACCGATAATTTGTCCAGCATTAAAGTATCTCATTTGCAATCAAATTTTATTTTTATTTTACAAAACCAACAAAAAACTTTTAGAATATCTTGTATCTCTTAAATGTTCTACTATAAACTATCTATTATTTTATAAAATTGTTCCATTATCCTGGAGTACCTCACCTTAAACCGAGCCACTACATTCACTACAGAACCTTCATTTACATTTACGGCATTTAGCAGGCGCTTTTATCCAAAGCGACTTCCATTCCCTAACTGCAGGGGGCAGTCTCCCTGGAGCAACTCGGGGTTAAGGGACCCAGGAACCCAGTAGTGGTGTGCTGAAGGTAGGATTCAAACCCATAACCTCTAGGTCTAGAGGCACGTATCCTACCCACTAGGCCACACCCACCACTAAAGAATAATTTTGCGGAAAAGCAAAAAGGAATTTTAATGCAACCAGTCACTGGAACTTTTTTAGGTCATGAAAAATTCTCCAGTTTGGCTCCACCAGCTCTATATTTATTCATTTATATGCGCTTATGTAAATGAAATACGCCTCTCTGGATACACAGAGAAGTGGATTTAACTACAAATTGAGAAATACTGGATATTCTCCGAATGTCTTTATGGCTGTGCACTGCACTTATCTGCCTTTATTTGTTTACTGTTTGTAATATGCGTTGTCAATTTGCATATTTACAACACCAATCTTACTGAGACAAATTGATTTCACAGGCAGGTCTTCTCTGGACAATAAACCGAGTCTGATTGAGTTAAATTCTAGTTTGTGGCTCCAGTGAAAAATAAAGGAACACAAATAGAGCCGTGACTATCACAGTAGGAGCTTCAGTTCAGGCTGCGCAGATTAAACCTGGACGCCTGAAGTGTTTAAAAGTGTGTTGTGTGTGAAGCTTGTAACAGACATATGAACAGAGATGTGAGTTTGTGTGTAGCAATTCTACAGCGACTCCTTCAGTTAAGGTTCCATAATGCTCCTGCTGTTCACCCATTGGTTGGACCATCTGACCCACACTCTTTCTGGCTGGACCATCTGACACAGTCAGTGACAGATCTAGAACCTCCACAAAACTGGCCCCTCCCACTGTAAATCAGAGCACGATTGGCTGATTGCTCTTTCTAATGAAGGTGCTGGTTAACCTGACATGGCAGGATTTCAGTCCAGCTCCTGAAGGCCTGACCAATGGAAGAGTTCACTTAGATGCCACAGAGAAGAACATCATGACTGAATCATTTTCTGTTGGTTTTAATAATTTAACCCTTATGTTTGCAACCAGAACTGAATAATGCAGTGAAAGCAGCACTACAGGACTTAAATAGTTTAAACAAAAATATGATTCTACTGAAGGAACAAATTATAGTCATGTATTTTCTTAGAGCCTGAGGGTTCTCCTTAGGTTCCCCTCTGGCGCACTGTGTGCATTTGGAGAACAGGTGGTTTGTTCTACCGACGGAAACGCTTAAATGCATCTGTTGTTCCAAACAAGTGTTTAAAGATCATCTGAGGTTTTCTCTCTGAGGGACGTTTGCCGTAATTTGGTTGTTTTAGGGGACACGTGTGCTATTATTGGCAAAGAAAAGGCAATTTGTGTTTTTTTTTCACATCAACCTCACGGTTGGCTAATTCTCATTCAGAAAATAATAATGAATGTGCAGCGTCCCTCGAGCCTCAGCGCCTGTCGCTTTATGAGGTGAAGCCGCAGAGATGTGGGCCGATTATCCCGCTCTCAGCCTCGGCGAGAAACACAACAGGCCAAATGTGCTCGCGGTTTCCTGGGCAACCAAACAAAGCACGCCGAAATGAGGGTGCGATCGTAATGCATCTGTAAAAGTGCATGCAGGAGGCTTGCGGTGGCGGCCGGGGCCGAGCGGGGCATTATGGGAAGGGTCCTGGTGTCTTTGCGATGCTTATTACAGCTCATTTCATGGAAAGTGGTCGCAGGTCCCTGGGGTCGTTGTAGCGTGGCTGATTGATGTCAGCAGAGGAAAGTGGTAAAGGCTGGCGCCTCGCGGGTCACAGAACGGCTTTTTTAGATGCCCATCAGCCGCCTGTCAGCGGGAGAATGTGTGTGTGGTGTGTGTGTGTGTGTGTGTGTGGGACAGCAGGGAAAGTGGACCTGAGACGTGGTCAATACCTGTCACTTAGCTTCATGAAAAACACCTTCAGAGCCCGAAAAACAGGCTGATGTTCTCTTTCTCGACTGATTTGCATTAACACTGACCTCAGCGCCCACACTCACATGACTTTTCCCTCCGACACTGATATCGACGCTCCCAAAAATATGAGAAATACCAGCCAGAAAAGCTTAAAACTGTTCATCTAAGTGGTAAATGTACTTTACACCCAATTAAAACCCCATAGAATAAACACTAATAAACAAGTACAGTAACACTCTGCACCATCAGAACAAACATTAATATGCATTAAAACAGTAAAACACATCAGGACACGAAACACTAATGAAGATAAATATAGTAAAACACTGTATAACATGAGAATATACACTAATATAGAGAACTAAAGAGGACACTAAAACACATAAATACCGTTATAAATTACAGAACGTTAGAATAAAGACTACTAAACATAAATACAGTAAAACAATATGTAACATAGGAATAAACACTAATAGACAATTTAGTTAAACATTCTATTACACTACAATGAGTAATAATAACTACCAAAACACTATGTTAGAATAAACACTGCTAAACATAAATGCAATAAAACACTATATAAGATTAGAATAAACAGTTTTAGACTGTGTAGAGATGCAGACGAACTTGAAATAACACACTTCTACAAATTCTCAGTCTAACAGTTTTGCTAACAACACACATCAACATTTACACATTTAAGTGTGAGTGGCAGTGGCTGGACAGCTCTTTTCACACACACACCGAATCTCACGCTGTTAAAACAGAGGGTGTGTGATTCCCATTGTCTTGGTTTCTCCATTTGTGTGTGTGTGTGTGTGTGTGTGTGTGTGAGATGGAAGGAGGCAGAAGGATCCTCTGTGCTCGTGGGTAGTTGTGCTTGATTGATTTCAGATTAGGCGTTTAATGAAAACAGACCATGTTTGGGGAAAGTGCTCGGACTGGCGGATAGTAGTGCAATTATCTTCATCTCTGACACTGACAGCATTTGTTTTTGAACTGAGTCGCTCTCAGATTCTCTTAAGAGCGTGGAATCGGAGCTCTCTGCTCTCTAACACTTTACTAAAGTTGCTTCACGCCGCCCTTATTGTTGGATGTGTCGTGAAAGTTCCTGACTCCCAAAACACCGTTTGCATCACTATAGAGGAGCAACGAAAGGACACTGACATGTGAACATATTCCTGTCAGGATGACTGTTAATTGATAAACTGAGAACGATGAAAAAGAAGCTAAAAAAACATACAAAAAATCACACAAAGTACAAAAAAAGTACAAAAAGTACATAAAAGTACACACAAAAGCTTAGTAACTCTTCCGAGTCTCATGCAGAAATGATGTAGAATCTATTTTTTTTTTTACTTTAACTTGCATTTAACTAAAGAGCTGTGAACTGAGCATTAGGAATTAATTATTTAGAACCAATTAATAAAATATCACCCTAAACCTCCCCTTCATTTCATCACTGTGTTAATTTACAGTAACATTACTGAAATTCTCATTTAAAGCATAGTGTACTCATACTGTAAAGCACTGATCCACATCAGTGGCATACTGTTGTGTCTTATGAATCCAATACTTTTTTTCCAAAACATATTAGGAAACTGTTTTTTTTTTTTTTTACAAAATATATTAAAACCACAGTTTATTACTTCTTCACAGCATAAATAAAGATACTTATTGTGATAAAAATATCCTCTTTATATAAATAAAAGTTAAGCTGTTTAAAAGTCTCAGTGCATCTTCAATACCTCTTAAAGAAGCAAAACGTTTGTAAAAAAGAAACAGTTTTTATTTCAGTCTGTCAGGAATTCAAGCAGTTATTACTTCAAAAGTTAACAGGTTAACAGGCTCACAAGCTCACAGCTGAGCTTTAAGTTGTATTTCCTGTAGAATTTATTAAAAAACTGTATATTCAAACACTAAAATGATCAGCTCCAGATGTCATGCATGGTGCCAGATAAGTCCAGCAGTGATGTCTGGTGAGATGTGGAGGGACCAGACGCCTCACAGCTGCTCTGACTGCCCACATAAACCTGACGAGGGACGGTGCATGTTTACACAGTTGAGACGGACTGTGGGGACGTTGTCCACTGCAATAAACACAGATGTGTTAAAACTTCTCAAGTTTTCAGTCTAGCCCCCAGGAACTCTAGAAGATAGTCAAGACATTTTAAGCGCAGACTTTCTTGTACGTGCCATCATAGCTGCGGTGTATGTCTCATCCTGTAAATTACTGTACTGTTGCTCTTGTGTTTTTTTCACACTCTCCCTACACTTGTTTGGTCTCTGATGTTGTTCTATGTGTTGCTCCATGGTCCTGGAGGAACGTTGTGGTTCTGGAGGAACGTTGTGGTTCTGGAGGAATGTTGTGGTTCTGGAAGAATGTTGTGGTTCTGGAGGAATGTTGTGGTTCTGGAGGAATGTTGTGGTCCTGGAGGAATGTTGTGGTCCTGGAGGAACGTTGTGGTCCTGGAGG
>JBBPCX010070556.1:0-10570 GCA_037974365.1 Hydrocynus forskahlii
TCAAAGGTCATTATTGCCATTTTGTTTAAGAGTGAACGAGAGATTTGTTTTCTTTGAATTATTCAAGTTCTGTAAACACTGCATCTTTTCTCTTATTTTGATGTTTTGTCGTTTCCTGTAAATGAGGCTTTTAAGAACAATATTTTTATTTGAAAATGAAGATAAATATTGTCAGCAGTTCTTAAAAACTAAAGCAAAGCTGTTCAGTTCAATACTTGCAGCCATAAAAGATAAAACCTGAGAAACAGAACATTTTTGCAGTGGACTCTAATTTTTTTCCTGAGCTGTATTTGATTCCAAACCTAATATTAGTAGTGGCTGTAATACTATAAATAAACTATAAATATAAAGTGTTAATACACTATTAGATTCAAAATTGGTAATAACATTAGCCTTCAAAGCCACTTTAATGAAAACACGACTTGTGGCGTTAGCAATAACCCTTAGTGACAGTAATAAACCAGAGTGAGAGGATGTGCGAGGGTGCATTAAGAGTGAAGCTGCAAAGCAAAGAGCTCTGGATGTGGCATGCCCAAGTCTGTACCTCATCATCAGAGGGATACTGATAGCTAAAAGACTCCTGAGAATAAAAAAGACACATTTAAAAACAAAAATCAGGAGAGAAAAAAACTACAAAATCAAAGAATATCAAAGAAGTAGAGAAGAAGAAATCTGGGGATTATGAAGAGGATTGTCAAATAAACATTCACTGAACATTTCATGTTAAAAAGATGAACGAACTGTGTGTCCTGTTTGGTGCATTTGTTTCATTCTTTGAAAAGGTGCTGTTTTGTTCTTTACTCAATATCTGAGATTTTAAGAGCAGATAAGAGCACTTTCTTCAGTGCTGTTTAGAGCGAGAGGGTGTTCAGCAGCAGACCCAGATTTTAGAAAAAGACCAATTTCTGTAATCTTTGTTTCCTTAATAATAAGAAGCAGAGCCATAATTTGCTGACACACAGAAGAAGTAGCTCAAACTAGTTACTACATAACATGTGGAATTAGTGTTGGGATTCAAACCCACAACCTTCTGATTGCAGGAGCAACACCCTAACCACTGGGCACCCGCTGCCCCAAAAACGGTCCAAATCTGATTGCCTGGGCCACATCTGTAGTTGTTATAAAATACTCAGAATATATACAAGACTGAATTGTATACACTGTTGGTGGAAGTGTAGTTTTTTTAGATTACTATCGAAATAAATTTAATTATTCATTTAACCGTGGTGTATTTTATATATAATACGGTGACCATGGTCAGGGAAACTTTATGGTAGGTAACTGATGATTCTCCTACAAGAGATACTAATAATCACATCGTGTGTGTGTGTGTGTGTGTGTGTGTGTGTGTGTGTGTGTGTGTGAGATTCCACTCTCACCAGCAGAGACATGAGGAATTTATGCAAGTAGATGATCTGGATGCAACCCAGTCTCAGAGTGACCTTGCTGTCCACCTTAGAAGTGTCAGTATAGCCTTCCCCCTCTGTGGCTCCAGGATACAAACTCATCTTAAAGCTGAATACCTCCTCTCCAACAATAGACACGACCTACCAGGGGCAAACACACACACACACACACACACACACACACACACACACACACACACACACAGAAAAAACAATGATGTAATCTGGATCAATGGTAAGCAAAGCAGATATGAAAATAATCCACAGATGGGTTGTATTTTTCGAGATTCAACGGAGACCCATGTCCAACCTTTTTGTGTATAGTTTTTGGATCCACATCCAACACCACAATGTCCCTCAGTCGGGCAAACACCTCTGTCTCTCTGGCCTGGACCACCACAGACGCATCAATACCTGGCAGAAAGAGACGAGTTCAGCCTTTACAAGGCCAGGACGCTTCAACAGATTCAGAAACGAGTCACTCGTCTTGAACACACTGGTCCATAAAGTTACTAAATAATGAACCTCATTCAGAGCTGGCCAATTAGACGACATTAGTTTTGTGATACACTTTGCAACAATGTCTTAACATGTTTTTTGTGATATCTTCAAAAACTTAAAAAAAAAAAAAAAAAAAACACGAGCTGCAACAACACCTAATTAGTCCTGCGCAATAGTATTTAGTGTTGCATAGTGTCGTGAATCATTTAAAATAATCAAATTCAGATACATTGTCGGTTGTACCTTGGATCTGAATGTCTGCAATGCTGCTTCTGTCATCACAGACGACCACGCCAAAGGAGCCCAGCATGGCATACAGCTTAAAACTCACCACCCCAGAATCCTTCGGACCTTTAGACACTGACAAAGCATAGGAGCACTGAGACCTCTACTGAGGAAATCATTCCTACAGATCGCATTCACATTCTGTCACACGCCTGCTCACAAGCAAAATCTCGGACATTTCACAGCAATGTTGCATGCAGAAAATGCATTAATTACCCAAGGGAAAAAAACCTAGAAAGTAGAGAAAACACGATATCCATGAATGATCTCAACAAAATGATGACATATCATCACTGAAGCATATGGTGATGTAAATAAATTACAGCGCATTTCAAATGTTTTAGAGTTCTGGGTTTTTCTGTCAAGCTGGTTTTTTGTACCTGTCTTCCCTGCTGCAGCTCTGTCAGTTTGTCTCTTAGCGTCTCTGTCTTTATAAGCTGTGAGCTCCTGAGGCACCACTGCGTTCAGGTAGTTAATGGTGGACAGCAGGGCTTTAGTGTGCAAGAGGAAGTCCAGCGAAGAAAACTCCACCTGTAAACGCAAGACCCTAAAACGTAATACCCTACTGTGTATCAACAGAATTTGTTAGTATGGTATATAGCATATAACTGGGCACTAGGGACACAATTTCAATTATCAGCTGCTCTCTGAGGGAGTGTTGGGCCACCTTTTAAAAACAAACATGGATCTCACAATAAAATAAAAACAATAGACCGCTCAAATTTTTTATTAATGATTAATACCACAACTTTTCTCTAACATCATTAACACAAGCTAACTTCTAGATTAATGGTTTAGATATGTTCTATTTCTGAGTTTAGATGACAGAGTGTGCGCTAACAACACTTCTTCAACTGTTTACCTTTAGAGTCTGCTCTGTACTGTCAAACAGGCTTTGGAAGCTGGGGCCACACTCATCAGCCTGCATGACGGAGACAACAGTGAATACCTCACATACAAACGCCGCACAAACAGACAGACACACAGACACACATGTGAGTTGTGTGCTTACTTTTATGTATTCCACTTTCAGCAAGTCAGATCCATGTTTGTCTGATGAGCTAATGAGATGAAGTGGTTGATTCTGGGCACCTGAAACATACAAACCCACAAAAACACATACACAGTGTATATGTGTATTGTCACAAAAAAAAAAGAGCACTGCATTTGCACTTTTACTGTTGTTGGTGCATTATTACCACTGTTTTTGGTGCATTGCTACTGTTTTCAATGCCTTATTACGACTGCATTTGATGTATTACTACAGTTTTTTTCAATGCCTGCTGCTACCAAATGACTGAGGACACTCCAGTGGCGTACCTGCAAAAATTCACAGTGTTCTAACGTATATATCCACTCTGTACATATATACAAACGTAGATCCAATGTGTTTATACATAAATATACTTATGTAGTTTTATATTTTTATACTGTACTGCTGTGTTTTTATTCTACTGTTTTGCTGCTCTGTCCACTTTCTGCCGTAACAATGCACATTTCCCACGGTGGGAACAATAAAGGTTTATCTGATCTTATCTTACTGTTTAAGAGCACTTTGCTGATTTTTCATTCTGGAAATGTTCGACTCGTAGGGACAGAGTTCGCATCCTAAAAAAACGGTTTTATGAGGATGTTCTGTAATCACTTGTGTATTTATGTGCATTTGTGTGTGTGGTGTACCTCTGTCCTCACAGTAGTCCAGGCTGATCCTGCGCAGGTATGAGGTCACAGTGAGGTCATAAGTCCTTATCTTGCCTTCAGCACCCAGCTGAGACACATTCAGAGCCAACACTGTGTCCTCCTGAGCCGCCTGACGTGTGAGCTCCAACAGCACCTAAACACACAGAAAAACACACAGACACGAATGTAAACGCCACACGGGTCCACACTAAAACACACACCACCGAACACAAAGAAACACAGGAGCCAAACACAAACGAAAGCCATCAGCCGAGCTCATAAACGACAGCATACTTCTGTTTAAACCCCCAGAGGGTGCAATCATCACCGGTGATGACCAAAAACATCACAAATAACTGATCTATAATAATGTCTTTAAATAAGGCATAAAGATGTGACAGAGGCTTACCATTTTGACTTCAAAATGAAACTGAACATTAGTTAGCTCTTCAAAGGCTGATCTCTGAGCTTCCTCATCCAGAGACCTTTCGCTGGTGTCCTCCTCCGTGTCTGAATGTGCACACACAACATTCACACATATAGATACGGACAAACCTTTTAACTCTTTGGTCAAATTATACACTTTGTTGATGTGAGGTAAGCATTTCTCTTTTGGTTTTATTCTTATCAGTGTGTTAAATTTGCAAATAAACAGTACTTATAATAGATCTATGTATGTTCTCAGTACAGGATGTGCTTGTTGAAAAATCAACCAAGTTTGTTCGTTGACCAGACCTTTTCATACAATTGTAAGATGCATGTGTTGGGCCCCTTTTGGACAGAGCCTGAACATTGTTCATGAAATGGTTCATCAAAAAATAAATAAATACATTTTTAAAAAAATCACATTTACACATTTATCCTCCTAGCCAAGAGGATTTTTGGCGACCTAGACATAAGCCGCATTTAAATGGACACTTTTTTTCAATCCGATTAAATTTAATTGGATAAAATAACCCAACCGAACTGTTTACATGAGCGTCCGCCTTTGTTCCACGTTTACATGTTCCAGCCATTTAATCTGATTGTACATTATTTTGACAAGCGCTGTGGAAGACCCAGGCTACTTTTCTTGTACAGAAAAAGAGAAAATGCTCTGTCTGAACCTCTGAAGCTTCCTTTCTCCTCGTTTATCCTCCATCGCGTGTCAGAAACGTTTTCATGTGGGGGTGTGCTTCACTCGGCGTCTCGTGTTCTGGTGTGCTCCTTTTAAATGTATAGACTTTATAACACTTATAATGATGAGAAATAGCTAAATTATATGCATAATCAGAGAAAAATATATTTTATTTAAATGAGAAGAGCCAAGAGGTACAGGGAGATCTTTAGACGTGAAAGAGACAGTTTATACAGTCCAGTTCTAGCACTGAGAAATGCTACCGTGAAGCTACTTCAGACTGTGACATGCTAACAGCTTGTGGTGATTCTGGACAGTGCTGATGTTTGTTTTGGATTTTATGCCCATTCAATCTCTCCACGATATTGAACTGTTTTACCATATCCAAAAACAACATAGTTTCAGCGACTGACCTGATTTTATTTCATTCACTGCTGCGCCTGAGGTGAACTCACTCAGCTGGGGTAAACTCTACTGTGTGTGTGAGGTAAACTCACTCAGCTGGGGTAAACTCTACTGTGTGTGTGTGTGTGTGTGTGTGTGTGTGTGTGGTAAACTCACTCAACTGGGGTAAACTATACTGTGTGTGTGTGTGAGGTAAACTCACTCAGCAGGGGTAAACTATACTGTGTGTGTGTGTGTGTGTGTGTGTGTGTGTGTGTGTGTGAGAGAGGTAAACTTACTCAGCTGGGTTAAACTATACTCTGTATGTGTGTGAGGTAAACCCACTCAGCTGGGGTAAACTCTACTGTGTGAGTGTGTGAGGTAAACTTACTCAGCTGGGGTAAACTCTACTTGGCTACTAGCTACCTGCCGCGAGCTCACGCACATGCGCAGGAACACGGGAAGTGTTCTAATAATCGGTTTACAAGTTTACATGAGCAGTTTCCATGATCGATCGGATTAAAAGAAAAGTCTAAACCACCTTTTAATCGGATTGAAAATGTAATCGGATTCAGTGGAATCCAATTACCTGAACCGTTTACATAGGACGTTTTCAATCGGTTTCCTTATTTAATCGGATTAAAAGTGGAAAAAAAAGTGTCCATGTAAACGGGGCTATAGACTCACATTTTAGCTACATTAATGATTTTTCAGAGACTTTCAGTGAGTTTGCATGACGGTTTTAGTAGTATTCAGTGAAGTGAAGTGAAGTGTAAAACAGGTTAGCGTGACAGACCTGACTCGATGGAATATGGCAGCGCTGATGGATCTAGAGAAAGCACCCTGGGTCTGGCGTCCGCCAGCGGCATCAGCAGAGCCTGCGTACACAACACACCGTTCACAGAACCGCATACCTAATCAGATGCTGATCCTGTGTGATTAAAGCACTAGCACTAATGCACTGTTTTGTACTCTGAGAGCCCTAATTAGGTTGTGACTGCAGGCATTAGACTAGCCTACAGCACGGAGCTGATTTAGCATAGAGACAGAGGCTGAATGCCCGATTGCACCATAACAAACCGTCTGCTGCTACATTCCAGTTACTGAGCTCATCCAAGCAGCTGCAGTTTCAGACTTACAAGCAAAGAGACAAGCAGTTCATTCATTGCAGTTCAAAAAGAATCATTTATGAGCAAGGCATGAGCACCCTCTCAGCATCACGGCAGCACTTTGTGAGAATTTTTTAATTCAAATATATCTTAGAAAGTAAAGTAAAGCAGCCCCATATAGTCATGCATGAACAAACCACAGCACAACAAGTGAACAGAGTGAAATTCTTTCTCTGCATTTAACCCATTCTCTAAGTGAAGCAGCGGGCAGCCAGGAACACAGCGCCCGGGGAGCAGTGTGTGGGGGAGTTTGCCCTGAGATCAGAAGGTCGTGGGTTCGAATCCCTCGACTGCTAGCGTCATCGCTGAGGTTCCCTTGAGTACGGTACCTTCCGCACACGCTGGTCCCCAGACGCCCCTTACTGGTGGCAGCCCCCTGCTTCACTCGGTGAATGGATTAAATACAGAGAACGAATTTCTACGGTGTGCTGTGGTGTAGTGTGGTCATATGTGACTATAAGGGGCCACTTTACTTTACTTTAATTTTAGGACACACATACTAGCTTTCACCTTCCCAGCTCAGTAGCATTTTTTTAAACAAGCATCATTTAATGTTTAGCATTAAAGACCGTGTGTCGAAATTTGTGTACGCTGGCTCTCTGACCTTCTTGGTGGGGGTGGAGGGGGGTGTGGTGTGTGGAAGGGGAATACTGTCCACCAGCTCAAAAACCCCCTGGATTTTCTGATCGGAGATTTTCACATGCAGGAGTGGCAGCTCCCCAGACACCTTAAACCTGCACAGACAGCACAGAGCAGGGTTTTGGCAGAAACCAATAGAGAGAGACAGAGATAAAGATAGAGATTAAGAGTGAGAGAATGTGTGTGTGTGTGTGTGTGTGTGAGAGAGAGAGAGAGAGAGAGAGAGACCTCGGCATGCGTGAGTCTTTCTCAACCATACACTTGGCGAGCTGTAAGGTAAAGTCCATCGGCTGCAGGATATGCTGGATAGACGAGCCCTGCGTACGAGCGTTTTTCCATTCTTCACCTGGGAAAGAGGAAAAAAAAAGAATGGCTATTAACCAAGCCTTAGTCATCTATAAGAACACAGACGTAATATTTGACATTGGCACAAAAACTAAATAAGCCAAAACGGAGGGAAAAAAAACATAAAAGAAGATACAGGGGATCCTCGAGTTACGACACAGACTCATTCCTCATTCCATAAACTAGAACATAAAAATACAGTTAAGCCACAGAAAAAGGAAAAGAACATAAATGCACACTGTACTGTAGTAACAGAAAAAATGACAAAAGATGTGTGTAAAAACACTTTTAACAGTCCAGAATGGTCTGTTAAGTGTAATGGTTGACGCCAACTCCCTCATTCATACTCCGCATTACTGCGTATTCTGCGTAATCACAACCAAACGAGTTATGGGAGTGAGCGTCGTAACTCAAAACGCTGTATGTTGAGACCGTTGTAACCCGAGGACCCCCTGTACTGGCATCAGGTCAGTTATTATACAGTTTATTCAGTTGCTATTATTTACAGTTTCTCCAGAATTTATCTTAATCCCTACATTTTATGGTCCATGCAGATTCAGTGTTCCTCAGTAGAAGCTGAAGAGCATTAGAAGTACTTATAAGACCCACAATCTATTCCAAAGTCTGTCAAGATCAAATCAAATCAAGACATCAACATAGCAGCCCTTGCCTGCTATCGATATACACAGATTTTACTCAATTACTGGCCATACTGTGTATTAGCTACCATACAGTACCCTCCTGAATGATGTATTAAAAATAGATTATGAAAAAAGTTCTCACAGGAAGAAATAAGTATGACCAAGGTCTAGAACGATGTCTAGTTTCACACATACCGGATTTACTGTAGAGCACTTGAACACTGCGCAGCTCCAGAGAAAACCTCTCATACGCCCTGTCCATGATCTCCTCCAGGGAGGAGAAACTAGAGGCCTGCTGGTGACTGCCCTGGTCCACACTGTTCAACTGGAGAACACACACACAGACACACAGAGACACACACAGAGACACACAGAGACACACAGACACACAGAGACACGCATTCACACACATGCATAAACACGCACACACGCATACAGACACACACACACACACACACACACACACACAGAGTCACACACAGAGTCACACACACACAGATACACACACGGATATAAGCAGACACAGAGATACACACACAGACAGACACAAACAGACACACACATACACACACACACGCACCCAGACACACACACACAGAGTAATGCATAAACAAACACTTAATCAACAGCAAAAATAAAGGAATCACTACACCCATTCAACCAGCATTTGTCCTCAACTGTAAATAAAAGAAATCAAATATGGTTTAATAGATGAACACTAACAGCATAATTTCTGCAGATCAAGTAAAAGAAAACAAGTATGGAATAATTTAATGTGGAGAAATAATTATGGAATCATTTTGTAATTTGCATTTCTAAAACAAATATCAGCACAAGTCTTAACACGACCTCGACAAAAGTTGTCGACTGAAAAATTTTAAAGAAAATATAGAAAATCCACAACAGAGTGGGTAAATATGTTGGTTGTCCCTCGAAAGCTGTGTGTAAGATTTGCTTCAAGTATAAACAAAATGAAAGTAAAACACGCAGGTGACGCCATGGAAGATGTCAAAGTGTCAGCACAGACAACTCAAAGCAACAAGCCTTAAAAACAGAAAACGTAAAACAAAACGAAAAAAAAATGGGCGAAAACACAAGCCAGTGTTTGTGGCATAACTAAGAAATCGGCTGAATGAAGTGAGATTTCATTACATGGTCCATTTTATTCCATCCAGTAGTCATGGTCCATGAAAAGAAGGAATCCTATCTGATCTGTCAGCCATTACTGAAAAAGTTGGAACGAGCCTGAATGTTACTTTTCATTAGTGCCACAATGAATTCAGGCCCAAGTAAGACAAAGTACTAATTGTGTAATAATATTCTTTGGTTGATGATTCCATAATTTCTTCTTTACTTGATCTGGAAAGAATATTACATTTTAAAAAATCACATTTGCTTGAGATACATTTAACAAAACCAAAATGATCAGATATTAAATAAAACGTGGGATCGATTTATTTTCAACAAAGTAAATAAGCTGGGTGAACATGCTCCAAGTTTAGTGATTCCATCATTTTGCCAAGGTTTGTCCACAGAGACTGCACAAACTGCTGTGGGCCTTATTCAGTTGCACAGAGTAAAATCTGATTTTAAAATCAGTGTATGGAAACTTCAGACTGTTTCATTTCATGTTTGACTTATCTCCAAGTTTACATGAATAACTTTGTGTAAATTTATATGGAACATATAAAAACCTGACAAATGTTTAGTTTTTAGTGAAATTATCTACAATAAACCTTCTGTTTCAGCATCACAGTGAATACTGACAGAATGTATTTTTAAAATATTAAACGGAACTTTACAGTGCTGAGTGAGGCTTAAGGAGCGAGAGAGACTCTCTGAATGAGGTCATTACATTTATTTTTACTCCATTTTGGCAGACGCCCTTATTAAGGGTGACTTACAGTCATTAGTTACAGGGACAGTCTTCCAGTCACTAGTTACAAGGACAGTCTTCCTGTCACTAGTTACAGGGACAGTCTTACATTCATTAGTTACAGAGACAGTCTTACAGTCATTAGTTACAGTCACAGTCTTACAGTAACTAGTTACAGGGACAGTCTTACAGTCATTAGTTACAGAGACAGTCTTACAGTCATTAGTTACGGTCATTAGTTACAGAGACAGTCTTACAGTTATTAGTTACAGGGACAGTCTTACAGTCACAGTCTTACAGTCATTAGTTACAGTCACAGTCTTACAATCACTAGTTACAGGGACAGTCTTACAGTCATTAGTTACAGAGACAGTCTTACAGACATTAGTTACAGGGACAGTCTTACAGTCACAGTCTTACAGATATTAGTTACAGTCACAGTCTTACAGACATTAGTTACAGAGACAGTCTTACAGTCATTAGTTACAGGGACAGTCTTGCAGTCATTAGTTACAGAGACAGTCTTA
>JBBPCX010070557.1:0-10568 GCA_037974365.1 Hydrocynus forskahlii
AACACCTTCAAACCTGAATGAAATAAATCTGAGATCTGTAATTCTTGTGTAATGTCTTTTATTGGTGTTGTTGCCATTATTAGTGAGAACATATCGATACGTATAATATACAGATAAAAGCATATTGTGATTTCGTTCTCATAGTTTTAAATGACAAGCACATCTGAAAAATGAAGATAAACAGTATGGGGTTTGTTTTCCATGCTTGTCAAGACGGGGACAGTTGTTGTTCTCTTTTACACAGTTGAAAAATGAATAAAATTATATTACTTGAACTCCTTAATGAGTACAATTGCAAATCTGTATTTAGAACATGTATTCGCACACAGCAGAGTTCGTATTATCATGCAACACTTATCCTCAGATCATAATGAATTTGTAGTATGTTAGTATGGAATTCTAGGACAATGAGAAAACATATGCTTCAGGGCACTCACTTCTCATAGGGGTAAAATATAAAGTAATGCAAGTGTGCGGTACTGTCTTGAGGTAATGGCTGTAATGCTGTGGGGTTGAGTTTTTTCTCTATGGGAAAACTGAACATCTGTCATAACTGTGTGTTCTTCTGAATGTCACTGGATCCTCTAAATATGGATCCTCTAAAGATAAGATAAGATAAGATAAGAACTTTATTTATCCCGATAATCCCGGAAATTCTGTTTTCATTAGAACACAGTGATAAATGTGTCAGAATACTGCTACATGCAAGCTAACACTGCTGCACATTCATAACATCATAAGACAGGCAACCTCATCAACTATGCCCAAAACCAAAGAAAGCTTTGCCAGATGTGGTAGTTAATCTGCTTCGTTAGCAGTAGCTGGTGTTGGCATCGAATGGAGTTTTAAACTTACTTTCATGCATAGTCAGTTCAATGCACAGGAGTGTTCACTTGCTTGAAGCATATATGCAGTAATATTTGCATTTTATCTACCTGATGAAGAATTCTGAGAAACCAGTGAAATTTGGGTAACAAACGTAACTAGGGCAAAATATATCTATTTTCGAACATTTTGTTTACTCCAAGGGGCATAATTATTTTCAAAATCACTATTTAATTTTCTCACAGATGAAACTAGCCACAAAACCACTGACCACAAAGGCTGGTAGCTGAACCCTAAAACCAGTTAATTATCTGAATCTTGGCATTTGGGAATCTAGGGTCAAACCCAATGTTTTGTCCACAGTTGTGTGCACATGGAGTGTGAAATGTTCTGCTGTCTCTTTCTAGACAACCTACCAAAAAAATACAGGACACACTCATAAATAAACATACACTGGTGTGAGTGTATGTAATTTCCCGTCCATCATAGGTTATTGAGAGGTATATCTGAAAAGAGTAAATGAATTTTTATTCTGTTTTCTAATTCTAAATTTAAATTAGTCTTTTCTGTAATTGTGGCAAATGAATACACAGCTTCACAAAGGAGGCAAACCATCTAGGGCTGCATGCCACTACTGCTTTGATATTTGACTTATCTAGAGCAGTCATGGCGTTTTGTAGCACTGCCATGCTAGCATGCTTCTGTTTGCACTTATGAAGCTGCTATCTTCAGGATTCGACTCTTCTGCAGTTTTGTCTGGTTGAGTAGCCGTAGTACCCAGTTTTGTTTTTCAGTCCCGCTTCTGAGTGAGGAATTTTGCTATCAGTGCCTGAAAATATCTAATACTGAAGCTGACAGTGGAGCAATCCAAGCATTTACAGCTGAATAGTCTGGCCAAGCCTGGAGTAGTGGCTTGCATAAAACATATATAGTTAATTTTGGCCTTACAATTTCCCTTTACCTTTAATGTATAAAATCCTATGAAGGAAACGCTCAACTAAAAAGTAAAAAAAAAGAGTGTTCAGACCTTTTTTCATCACTTTAATTTCTGACAGTTTCAGTCGACCTTAGGTCAACTAAGACCTATATTCACACAATGACACTGTAAACCAACACTGATTGCAGTAATAGTAATACTGAACCACTGGTGTTCATGTAGTTACTGTTAAGTAGCTGAACTCCACGTGGTTATAATAGCTAGACTTTGTAAGCTGAGTTGTAGGTTAAACTCCTAAACTCCTGGTGGCAGGACACTATGCTTAATTACAGTTACTGTTGACCCAAACTGCAAATAAAAAGTCTCAATATAAACTATAAAACTATAGCCTTGATAATAGGATGTATTTTACAGTATCCAAGTCTAATACCCAGTAAAATATGTAGATATATGAAAGGTCATCCAACTGTCCCAGCTGGATGTAGCAGTGCATGGTGACTTCTGTGGAGTTTAAATTACTATGGAGGATGGATTATAACTAGATTACAACAGTTGTGTAGTAAACCTAGACATACACATAACAAAAAACATTAAAAAAATGCTGAAACATCTATCCTGAAGCACTTTATGTTCAATGAAAAAAGCAGCGCATTGTGTATTTACTGCTGACTCAATATTGTGTTGGTTTCTAGAATTTAGATTATTTTTCAGAATGGAGTCTATAGATTCCCATTACTTAGAACCGAAACAGTAAAAGTTTTGGAATTGAGCAGGCCTACCACCTACAGAATGACACATGACATCAGATGTCCATTGGTTAAGCTTTGCTCTTTACTTGCGGTAGGTTTTTGTCTGTTATCACTGATTCCTCTGGTGGCAGGGTTGCAGTATCGCCAGGTTGCGTTTCCTCCAGGGCTGGGCTTCCTGCCACTAAACAGGCTGGCTTTTACTCCTCGCTTGTGCGAAACATACAAATGTACATCAGAATTGCTGCTCCTGCCACAGCGGTGATAACAGCACCCACTATTGCTCCAACAGGAGCAGGAATGTAGACTGCAGAAAGAAAAAAAAATAGGGAAAGATGAGTCAGGAGGTGAAGGGAGTTAGAAGACTTGAACCGAGCCTCCATTCTGTCTGGCTGTACTAATATCCTATATAATATTATGTGTGAATTTAAAGCACAGGTGCTCATTTCTGTTTCTGGATTTCAGTTTGATCTTTCATCTGACATGTGATTAAAGTCATCACATTATCATTGTCATCCCATCATAAGAGGGTGTTTAATCATGACAATTAGTAGTGTCCCTTTGCATGCATTATAGTTCATTATAGTTGTTTTTTCATTCTGTGGCTGATGGTTGATAGAAAATGTTTGATGCAGGCCACCTAGTGGTGGCAGGAATGTAAATCAAAAATCTGATTTATGTGAAATGTTCTGCAAACTTTGTTTTTTCAAGCGTCCAACTATTTTGTTTATTACGCTATGGAGGTGTGAGATGATGTCACCACACAGACTGTTGCTGAGATGGTGGGAAGAACCAAATGGTGCACGCACTGATTTTTAAAAAATCCTGCACACATGTGTAGCAGGTGAAATACAGATGAAGGCTTTTACTCCATTTGCTTGTTTGTTTAGCATCATAAGTTGCAATTAATCAGCTTGCAAAAAAGATAAAAATTGATTAAGAGATGAAGAGACACCCTGCATAAATAGGTTAAAACCTAAATCTGCTTAACATGCCAAAAAAAAATATAAGCGGGTTATATGCTATTTCTAAACATCTGGTCATTTCAACGTTCTGTCAGGCTTAGACTGCATCAGCTCAACTTTATTGCCTAGGACAACTGAACTGCAGACTCAGTCCTTCTGTATGCATTGTCAGTGGATTAAATAAGTCTCTTTCACTGTGTCAGCCAAATGGATTAGACTAGACAGATTTGTATTCAACCTTTAATATACTAGTCCAAATGTATCTAGTGTGGGCTGAGGAGGCGGAGCACCTTTACAGGCCCACAAGATGGAGCACTCCTTAAGGTGCACTCATTTCTGACAGAGACATTAAACTGCGCACACACAGGTCACCTCTACGCAATGCCATGCATCATCTAAAGGCTTATAAAGCTCTCCAGTTTTGGGCTGTGGAGTGATCAAACACTATTCAGTATCTTTAGGGTGAGTTAAAGTGACTTTGTGATCCTGAACTAATCATCCAACTCTTCTCACTAATGCTTCTTTGGCTGACGGCAATCAAACACTCACAGCCTTCCCAGTAGAGGCCGCTGCGGCTGCAAACTGCCTTAGTTTCAAAGGGAATGCTGAATGAGCAAGTGTTTACAAAACTTTAATATTTGTAGTTTTTATCTGTGAGGTTGGTTGTAAAAATGAAAGAGATAAAAGCACCTCACAACCAAAAGATGGCACTACAGGGGGTCCGCGAGTTATGAAGGTCTTAACATACGACGTTTCGAGTTTACGATGCTCACGTGGGCAAACTAGTTTAGTGCCAAGTGTCAAAGAATACGCAGAATACACAGTAATGCACTGTATGAGCGAGGGAGTATGCTTATCTAAGCACAAGTGTTCTGATTGTGTTGCTTTATTTGGCAACTTTTTGGGCTTTATCATGGCTTCTGAACTAATTTGTTTTTACACTCATTTTTTGCCATTTTTTCTTATTTGTGTTTATAGATTTCACAACTGTGTTAGAATAGGTTATTAACTTAGGCTAGGGTGTGTTTCGACTTACACCAAAATTTGGGTTACATCACTGTCGTAGGAACGGATCTCCGTCGTAACTTGAGGACTCCCTGTATATTCAATTAAACCAGTGACCAGGTGTCCTTGCTCAACTCAAGGCCTATGGTATGAAAGTGTGGGAAGAAACGTACTGCGGATGTGTACTGAGTTGCTCCTGCTGGTATTTTTCAGTCGGCCTGACCTTGGATAGGCAGAGCAAGCATACTCTCCTTCTTTCACTGGCAATGACAGATCATACACAAAGCTCCTGGCTGGTGTGGTGTGAGTGTATGTAATTTCCTGTCCTTCATAGGTTATTGAGAGGTATATCTGAAAAGAGAAAATGAATTTTTATTCTGTTTTCTAATTCTAAATTTAAATTAGTCTTTTCTGTGGCAAATGAATACACAGCTTCACAAAGGAGGCAAACCATCTAGGGCTGCATGCCACTACTGCTTTGATATTTGACTTATCTAGAGCAGTCATGGCGTTTTGTAGCACTGCCATGCTAGCATGCTTCTGTTTGCACTTATGAAGCTGCTATCTTCAGGATTCGACTCTTCTGCAGTTTTGTCTGGTTGAGTAGCCGTAGTACCCAGTTTTGTTTTTCAGTCCCGCTTCTGAGTGAGGAATTTTGCTATCAGTGCCTGAAAATATCTAATACTGAAGCTGACAGTGGAGCAATCCAAGCATTTACAGCTGAATAGTCTGGCCAAGCCTGGAGTAGTGGCTTGCATAAAACATATATAGTTAATTTTGGCCTTACAATTTCCCTTTACCTTTAATGTATAAAATCCTATGAAGGAAACGCTCAACTAAAAAGTAAAAAAAAAGAGTGTTCAGACCTTTTTTCATCACTTTAATTTCTGACAGTTTCAGTCGACCTTAGGTCAACTAAGACCTATATTCACACAATGACACTGTAAACCAACACTGATTGCAGTAATAGTAATACTGAACCACTGGTGTTCATGTAGTTACTGTTAAGTAGCTGAACTCCACGTGGTTATAATAGCTAGACTTTGTAAGCTGAGTTGTAGGTTAAACTCCTAAACTCCTGGTGGCAGGACACTATGCTTAATTACAGTTACTGTTGACCCAAACTGCAAATAAAAAGTCTCAATATAAACTATAAAACTATAGCCTTGATAATAGGATGTATTTTACAGTATCCAAGTCTAATACCCAGTAAAATATGTAGATATATGAAAGGTCATCCAACTGTCCCAGCTGGATGTAGCAGTGCATGGTGACTTCTGTGGAGTTTAAATTACTATGGAGGAAAAAAAACTCAAAACGTCGGAGGATACATCGTCCTCTGCCCCTAGTGGAAACTAGGCCTGTGCCATTGTTACTAATTAGCTGCTGCATTAGCTGCTCATTGTCATCATCAAGTGTCATTCTGTAATCACATTTCACTCATGTTACCCAGTCATCTTGTGTCAGTGAAGGTGACTCAAAAATGCAGCTGAGCTTCACAGGCACTTCAGGCTTGACGTACACCCAGGGGCCGGAACCATGGCCTTCCACAGAGAGTTTAGGGGGAGGCAGGGCACCTGCCAGAGAGAGTGAGCTAATTGAATAATGAGAAATAGGAAAAACATTTGTATAAATTAAATCTGTGTTATTCTCTTTCTTTCTCACCTGAGCAGATAACATAGAGTGCTTTATTACAACCATTTTGGTTAACAATAGGGCACTCTGCTAACCTTTTCTCTTTCCCAGTGCATTTCAGCGTGCCCACAGCTTTCGAGCCAGAATCTGTATTTTTTCCCCAACTCAGCGCATACCCACAGTTCACTTCCCTGCATGTGACATTAGCCACAGTTTCTTCATCGGCATCATTTTGTAAGAAACACACGGGTGTCCAAACATCCTTCACTCTAAGAGACAGATATCCCGAACAGGCTGCTGAACCACGAGTGTCTGAATACAGACGTGCTGGCAGCTCATCTGGAGCAACATTGAAGCACAAGACAAACACACATATAACATATAACAATGCAGAAAATCAGTCATCACATACATGTAGTAGATAAAGATTAGCGTTGGCCGATGTGTCAGTGATTTTTATTTATTTATTGCAGTGTTCAGGAGTACTTTGGGGTAACTGAACTAAGAGCAGGAGCTAGTGCCCAGGCTACATTCATTCCACTAAAGAGACCAATGAAGCAAATGTTACATTAACTACATTTTTCATCCAAGGATGAAAAAACAGCATGTACAAGCCAAACAACAAGTATGTTAAAATGCATTCAAATGTGAAAACATTTTAAAGCATGTAAGTGTTTTGCCTTTTCTGCAAGACAATACCTTTTTAGAGATATACTTTGCTTAATTGTACTGGGTATAGATCTTTGAAAACAAGTTTGCTGTTGATATACTGCCTGTAAGTACTGCTAGACTGGCATCAGGCTATAATAATAATAATAATGACAATAATAATACTTTTCACGGTCAACTCAAATCTTCAGAAAAGAAATTAAATCAATTTCCCACAAAATACCCTGTTTCATTTGCAAATATATCAAATGTGTTATCATTTTCAGTTCAGGCTGACTTAAAAGTTTTGCAAATGTTTATCATTCTCTGAATGTCATACCTGGGATGGCTGCCACAGGACTGGATGTGGACTGCAGGATGCTGCCTCTGTAGAACACTTTGATCTGGCAGACGTATTCAACTGATTTAACAACATTAGTTTGATTGATATATATTGAGTCCTCTCGTGATCGCAGAGTTCTTGATCCCAGGAAGGTGAAATTCTCCTTGCCATGTCTGAGGGGAAGCTGACGCTCATACAGGCTCAGCGTGGCATTCAGCTGACTCGCAAAAGAAATACAATACACAGCATAACTCCCGCCCATGGGAAAGATGGGAGAAGGATCAAGCATCACTGTGGGCTTTGCAACAGAATCTACAAGAGGGAGGAAAATTACTTAGGTAATGTAATTATGGATTTCATCAAAAGTGCAAACACACACACACACACACACACACACACACACGACTGCTTTTATATTATATAGGCACATATGGTCACTGCCCAAAAAAACTCCAAATTAGTAACTTTACAGGGAACAACAAACCATTCTAACTTTTAATGTAGGTTAATATAAATAGTGTGTCCAAGTAATTCTGAAGCACCTTTTTTGGTCCAACCATCATTCAATTAAAAAATTGCACACAGTGCAAATGATGGCTGCTGTGTTCTTTTGATGCACAGAAATTAAAATAGAAGAAAACAGAAGTTGTTGGAACAGTGATGATATTAGACATACACACACAAACACACACACACACACACACACACACACACACACACATTCATAAAGCCACTCACTTATGGTTACATTGACAGGGTTGCTGAGTCCAGAGGCTTCTGTGGTTCTGAGAGATTTGTACCAGCACACAAATGAGTTGTCTTTTTCATGGCTTATGCCAACTGTGAAAGTGATGGTATTCGCTGAATTAAGGTACAAATATCTCGCCCAGGGCTCTGGGATTTCTTTGGGATCTTCAGCTTGCGATATAAACACTGATACAGGAAAAGGAGCTCTGTTTGGGATGGTGCAGGCAAGCTGCAAAGTGGAAAACAGCTGAATATCTGATGGACTCACTGAAGAAGGCAATGATAGAGTAGGGAGTGGGAGAGAAACTGGAGGGGACAGAGACAGAGGACCTTCACTCATCATTAACAGTTAAAGAAGCATAGATAGGAAACTTTTCATTTTTGTCACATTCTTGCAAAATAATTTATAGGAATTCATGCAGCCTTTATAGAGGAAAGAGAAGAGGACAGAGTCAGAGTAGTTAAAGTGATAGTTCATTCAGAAAATGAAGTTTTTCTCTTTTATCCAAAATGTAGTTGATCAGCCAAGACATTTTTATTGTGCAAGTTTACTTTAGATAATGCAGCAGGGACATCACTAGACCCATGTTGCCATGCTCTGTTAAAATACAAATCAATGTGCAAGGCATTCCTTATTGAACATTATTACCACTCAAATGTAATACATGCGCTACATTTCCCATAATGCATCAGAGTCTTTCGTCTGTGCACAAACTGTTCCCATGGTCAGACTGTACAGGTTGGGTTAGTAGAAGGTGGACATATGCAAGTTTAACAGAATAAAAACATTTTTATTTCTATGTTTCACGGCAAGTCAGCCACTGAGCAGCCAGAGTAATGCTAATGCTTATGTTAAAGTTAACAACTAAACTGATGTATTGGGTTGTAGCACCCTAGTGGGTAAAACATATGCCTCTGAACCCAATGACCACAAATTCAAAGGTTCAAACCAATACTTTCTACATTATGTCCTTGAACAAGACACTGAACCTTCAGTTGCTCTAGGGAGACTCTCCCTGTAAGTCGCTTTAGATAAGAGCATCAGTCAAATGCCCCCTTTACCCTTTATATTAGGCCGCTAAGTAAAAAGACATTAGCTAACAACTTATGTCACTATGGAGGCAACATTGTGCCGTAACTTCTCATTTGGCATGCTTGTGTCATCTACCTAACACACAAATGTCATGAAATATTTAAGGTGCATGAGTGTAAAGACAACAGCGAGAAGACATGGGGGGACACAGACTAGTATCCAGAGAAAATTAAACTCATTGTCTACATCAGTACTGCAAAAGAGAGACTGCTATTGTGCCTCATTGGTGAATTAAAAAAAAAAAAAAACTTTTAGTACAGACTGTTCTTCCTCTGCAATTGACAAGCAAAGGGGTTAGCTGTGTCACTCTTAATATAGAAAATGTCTGTAATCCCTGTAATGTAGCTCACAGGTAAAACAAAATCTATACACTGCCAAAGAAGATGTTTAAGTACAAACAACATTTAAGTTTTTAATTATTCAAGTGGACACTCCTTATGTTTTACTTTCGGATGCAGCTTTGTCCGCTGTAATAGACAACAGCATGTTATATGTAAGAAAGTGATTTGAGAGAAGTTTTAACCTCAAAAGGGTATAAGGAAGGTGCGCGATGATTTAGGCTTTTTATTAGTGGAATATATGCTTTTTAGCTATGTTAGTCTTGTAGTTTCAGCATGAACCTTAAAAAGCAAACCTCAGGCACCAACCATGTTCAGGCTGATCGACTGTATTTAGGATACAAGAGAAATTGATATAATTGTGACTGAAGTTTATTGCAATATGACTTTAATGCAGGAGATAAGAGTGATGAAAGATTTATAAGACAGCAGAGTCAGTCATCCTACAATCAAAATAGACTGTGAATGGCACTAATGCCTTTTAGCTGTCAAATAAGGAGAAACCAGTGAGAAATGAATAAAAAGAGGGAAATATATATGTGGATATTTTGGGATTAAATTCCATAATGACATATTTTTAAAAACAGACAAAAAAAGGATTTGTTTTTAGTGATTTTAGAATCAGACTCACCTTGGGCCTCAATGTGCACACAGTTCAAAACTATGCAGAACACAGCAGCTAACAAGTGAAATAATGATTTAAGTTACACATTTTGAACATTTGATAGATCCAGCAGAACATGCCCCCACACACACACTCACTCACTCTCTCTCTTTACATGCAGTACAGTTATACAGTTTTTATGTCTTTTGCTTTTCCATTATAGAAGCATCGTGGTATATGTAAATTGTTACATATGGACACTTACCGGCTGCATTATGGAGAGTCATTTTGCCTTGGAAGGTGGCTGAAAGTGACGGTAGCTGTAAATGTGCTAACTCCAGCGGGGAGCACAGATTGTTAAAGAACAGAAACCTTCCTGTGATGAAAGAACTTTGCACAATATGTTCACTTTCCTATTATACGAAACTCCCACTTTTGGCACGGTCACTTTGCTATTTAAAACAGAGCAGATCAGTTACCTGATTAGAATGAAAAGCCGATAACTCATCAAAATAAACATGGCAGTCTGGTCATAGCTATGTTAGTTTGGCCTTGTAAAGGTGTTGAATCCTGTTTTGTTGCTTATGTACAGTGTCCCCCACAATTACATTTACATTTACATTTACATTTACGGCATTTAGCTGACGCTCTTATCCAGAGCGACGTACATCAGTGCTCAAGT
>JBBPCX010070559.1:0-10567 GCA_037974365.1 Hydrocynus forskahlii
ATATTCAGGTAAGTTCAGGCCAACACACTGAAGGTGAAGACTTTTACCAGTTTTACAAATGTGGGTTTTATGGCAATGGACACACACATTTTCATTTTATTTGCACTTTTTAGTGAGGTGATTTTATTAATTTATTTTATTTAAATGTATGTGTGTGTACTTCTAAGTTCTAACATGTTTGGTTGGCAAAATAAATGTCGTAAATTCAGATCAGAGTGTCTTCCGTGTCTGGAATGGATGTACGGTATTCTTGAGTCATAACAATAATAACAATAATATAATTATAAGATAACCTTGTTTGAACCGTGAAATAGGTGTGACTAAAAGAAAATTTAGATTTTGTCTATTCTACCAAGTACTTATTCTATATTGACTGGGTTAAATAGAATTGCATTACTAAAAAAAGAGACTAAAATACATCTTTCATTGACTAAAACTAGACGAAAATAGTCGTGGATAACTTTGACTAAAATAAGTCTAGTCAGGTTTTAGTCGACTGAAACCTGACTAGACTAAAAAGAGTATGGACGTGACTAAGACTAATAAAAACTAAAATGACAGCTTGACGCAAAGACTAGACTAAAACTAAAATTAAGACAGGCTGCCAAGAACAACACTACCACTCTAAATCACCTCTAAACCTGTAAACCTGTACTCTAAACCTAAATCTATTCTAAACCATGTCACAACCTCTACTCTATACATTCCACTCTAAACCATCTCTAAATCTCTTAGCCCTCTGCTCTAAATCATCTCTAAACAATCTATTCCAAACCAAGTCTAAACTTTCTACCATCTAGTCTAAACTCCCTCTAAACGATTTACTTTGCACCATCTACACCATCTACTATATGATGAAAACTGCACTCCACACGATTTTCTCTGCACCATCTCCTCTAAACTGGCTCTAAACCACCTTCTCTAAATTGTCCCTAAACCTGTGTTCTAAAACATCTACTCTAACCATCTATTCTAAAACATCTCTAAATATGTACTCTACATCATCTAGTCTGAAACATTTGCTCTAAACCCCCTAAACCTGTGCTCTAAATTAATTACTCTACACCTCCTACTCTATGCCATCCATAAACCATTTATTTTATACCTTGAATGCTAAACCATTTATTCTATACCTTGAATGCTAAACCATTTATTCTATACCTTGAATGCTAAAAATGTCTCTGAACTTGCACTCTTTCTACTCTAAATCATCTAAACCTGTATTCTAACCATCTACTATAAACCATTTCTAAACCTGTACTGCAAACCATCGATTCTGTACCATGTCTTAGTCTGTACTCCACATATTCTATCCCAACCATCTCTGAACCTTTTACTCTAAACCATCTACTGTAAACTATCTGTAATCTTGTCCTCTAAAACATTTCCTCTTCAATCTTTCTTCCAGATGGGAAATGCCTCGGAAACCGGGCGGTTTGTTTCCACAATCCCCAAGGAGCACGACATCTTCATGGGTGCCGTATACACAACTTTCTGTAAGCCTTTCTCACACAAAATTCACCACCAGTGCATACGCGAAAGAAAAATTCATTCTAAGCCATTCTACCCACTCAGAAAGCAAGGCCATCTGTGTTTTGGAACGTATTGGCTTAGCCACCAGTGAGCCCTAACTTTTATCCCTACAGCTGTCACTGCCTAATTCTTATAAAATAAGCAAAAATATCTAGAAATATTTCCACTCAGTCATATATATATTATTTTCCGGTGTAAATTATCTATTGCAGTGCTGTGGTAAAAAGTGACTCTTAAAGCTAGTCTTCAGTCCCAGCCAAATTCTAACAGCTACAGTAAAGGTACTTCCCACTGTCAACCCTAAAGAATTAGTTTTATTATGTTAGCCTAAAGATAATGGTGATGAACATTAAGTTTTCTTAATGCACTGCATTAAATACAGACATCTGAAGCTTGTAAAATGCATTAATATTATGGCTGTCACACTGCTGAAATCATTAATAGTGATTAACTGCAACTAAGGTTAATTCTGATGTATGTTGTCAAATCCAGACTCTTTTGGTCTTTGGTTTCTTCACTGACCGCAGGACCTTAGCTTCCAGGATTTGTTGATATATACTAAAATCTTTCTTCTCCCTATTTCCTGTGCCACTGCCGCACTATCCCAAAAAATTCATTTAAATAAATAATTATTAAATTGATTTCCAATTGTTTGGAACTGAAATGCCCCTAGAAGTCAGATTTCCATTTTGGAAAGTTGGAGGAATCTCACCAACTCTGACCTGAATATCCAAAGTGGCTGTTCGGTGCATGAGTACAATCAATCTGTGGACACCCTGCGACAGTGTTTGTATGCACAAAATACAGTGTAATTCTTTGTTATCCAACTAGCTAATAATGGATAACAATGGCTTACTTGACCCGAATCAGGTTTTTTGACAACTTGTACTGGAATGGAGTGAATTTGTCTATGAATGTACAGAGTTTTTTCTTAGGACCAAACTAATAATTGCTCATGGAAACCTCACAAATTCACAGAAACTGCGGACATCCCCTGAATATTTTATTTATTTATTTTTTTGCTTTTTTCGTGCCAATATATACTTTTTCGTACATTTTAGTGCTAAATTATAAAAATTATAAATATAAGAAAAATATAATTTACTAATTTTGTAACATCAATATTAATGTATATTCAGCTACATTTCCATATAAAATATAACTGTATAAATGTTTTTGTACTGTCAAGGGAACACAAAGCAACCTTATATTGGCTGCTGCCCTGTGATGCAGCTCTGGCAGATACAGTCCAGCATTCCCGCATCAGAACAGTTTCCCCTGTGGAGCGTCTCGGGTGTTTCGCTGAGTGTTCTTGTTTTGTTCTTCTTAAAGCCCTGTATTTTCATTACTGTATATTCAAATAATTTATTACTGTATTTACCTGCTTATACCAAAGAAAACACACGTGCATGAATTACAGTCCAGTCTATACTGTGGGAGACAGCAGTTCACTGTAAACTGTACAGTACGGATACGGATTTACATTTTTTTAAGGGTAATGTATTAAGCTTAAAATGAAAATAAAATGTTTTTGGAGCATATTTGGGGCATGCTTAAGGTTTACACTATAAAAATAGGCATTTTTAGGCATATTTTTACATCACAAATTCACGGTTTTTCACAATTCGCGGGTGCTGTTGGAGCAAAACCCCTGCAAATTTTGGAGGTTTACTGTAATCTGATTTCGAACTTCTGAGGTAAATGGAATGGAGCCTAAGATTGGTTGTTTTTTCCTAATTACGTTGATGGCCTTTTG
This sequence comes from Hydrocynus forskahlii, assembly GCA_037974365.1. Lineage (NCBI taxonomy): Eukaryota > Metazoa > Chordata > Actinopteri > Characiformes > Alestidae > Hydrocynus > Hydrocynus forskahlii. Next base: position 3,290 of record JBBPCX010070559.1, read on the forward strand.
CCCAGAGGGCTCAGGGTTAACCAGCCTTAACTGGCTGAACCTACGTAGAAAATAATCCTGATCTGTCATCCTTTAGTTTCCACCCAAAACAGACTTTAAATACAACATGCATGATGATTCTGTGAAAACAAGACGAAACAAAAAACTTTAGGATTCCTCACTGCAGTGCAATGTAAACATCTTCAGTGAACATGGAGCACCACGTCGTATTTCTGCAATACAGCAATCTGGAGCTGAGTCATTGTGAAACTGATTGGTTTCAGGTAATATATGATTAAAAAGGCATGTCATGCTGGAATAGGAAAGGACTCCCTTTCAAATATGTCTTATCTTTGAAATTAGAACATTTTCTTCACCAAACGTGCTTTCCAAGTTCATTTGTAATTTGCACGGACAAACGACCTTGAATCGTTCAGATATTATTCATGCATAATATTTCTCCAGTGATATGCATACTTTGGACTAGGAGCTAATACTGGTCACAGTGAATGTCATATTTGTGTTCATATAATGAAAATAAAAGACTTCTATTCAGCAGCTTTTGTTTTCTTTAGTGCTGACCCATGCTTCATTCATTTGCATTGTCTCTCACGTGCATACAGAGCAAGAGTAAAAAATGTGAATTATCCTGGAGTGACCAAAAATAGTAAGGGCACAGCTCCAGAGGTCACAGTCCTGTTGTGTGAGAATGGGTGACATTAAGAGCCGTGCGATCTCACAGCGGCAATGAAATGACATTAAAATAACAACAGCTTGCTTTTTGGCAAACCTCCAAGATCGCTGAAAGCTAATGCAACATTAACATTTGTGCTGCATGCTTCGCTCTAATCAGAGCATGGACAGATGCACAGCAAAGCCTAAACCCACAGTAACTAAAAATTTTCTGCATTTTTTTCTGTACTCCCAATTTCAGGTGTGCTGTCTCTCCTGGGGAACGGTGTTCTGCTCCTTGTAGCGTATCGGAAGAGATCGTCCCTGAAGCCGGCAGAGTACTTCATTGTGAACTTGTCCATCAGCGACCTTGGAATGACTGTGACTCTCTTCCCTCTAGCCATTCCCTCAGCATTCGCACACGAGTAAGTGCCTGTCTCACATGCAAACAATATCTAGTCTTAAGAAAATTGTAACCGTGGCAATCCGAAAAGATATGCAAACTCTGATTTCAGATTCCATTTCAGCATAATTGCTGGAATGTTTCCCTGATGTGGTGCCCAAATAAATGAAGTGCAGATGGATGACACAGATGACAGCTGAAAAAATAAAGAATTATAACATATTAAAAATGAACTGACATCCTATTATAACATATTAAAATAAAACTGACATCCTATTAACTGGTTGTGTTTTGATGCAGAGTCACATTCTAGACTGTCCTTAAACTTTAAATGCACTCGTTAACTGTTTCATCCCATTGGCTGTCACTTAATAGCTCGTTAAATATTTAACACTTGTCTGGAGATCCACATTGTAATTATAATCATAGTAGGTGTCTTTTGTAGGTCAGTAGTGATTAATAAAAATAGGACTGTTGCAATGGAGCGAATGTCAGGACTTTAACGAGGCAAGTTGTGATGGCTAGACGACTGGTCAGAGCATCTTCAAAATGACAGGTCTTGTGTGATGTTCCAGGTATATAGTGGTCAATACCTACAAAAAGTGGTCCAAGTAAGGAAAATTTGTGAACTGGTGACAGTTTCATGGGTGCCTAAGGCTCTCTGATGCAATTAGGGAGTGAAGGCTAGTCTGTATGGTCTCATCCCACAGAAGAGTTACAAACTGGACAAGTTAATGCTGGCTATGACACACAAACAGCACACAGTGCATTGCCTATTTCACCCGGATAATACACCCAACCCCAGTGCAATAACTGTTCAGTGAAGGTTTGAGGAAAATAGTTCAAGGTATTGACTTGGCCTTAATTTGACCAAGCATCTGTGGGAGATGATGAACCCAGTTGGAACTATGGAGGCTCCACCTCGCAACTTACAGGACTTAAAGGATCTGCTGCTAACATCTTAGTGCCAGACAACACAGCACACTTTTACATGTCTTATGGATTCCATGCCTTTTAAATGCTGATTGGTGTATCCCTCAGCAAGGGCTCAGACCAGGAATCAGGGTCAGTATCCAGTACCTTTTCAGGCAAGGTCAGAACACATAAACTGTTCAGATATGGACATTATTGGGTATAATGCAGTAAAGCTATCAAATTAATAATATCTTTAGTATATTATACCCAGTAATGTCCATATCAGAACAGTTAATGTTCTCAGACCAGGAATCAGGGTCAGTATCCAGTACCTTCTCAGGCAAGGTCAGAGAACATAAACTTTTAGACATGAACAGTACTGGGTATAATACTCTAAAGCTGTTAATTTATTAATCCCAGTCTTACTTTGCTCACTTTTTCAAAGGTGGCTGTTTGGAGAGCTGACGTGTTTGTACTACGCTGTATGTGGCGTCCTCTTTGGCTTATCCAGCTTGACCAACCTCACGGCGTTATCTTCAGTCTGCTGCCTCAAAGTCTGCTTCCCTATCTATGGTACAGTTAACTTCAATTATGTCTAAACCTAGTGTCTAAACTTATGACTTTGATTTATAATTGAGAAAGCCATGTGTGATTGCAATCTTTCATATTGAAACTCTTCTTTCCTTTTTGGGATTCTGAATATTAAGTTGTTTATAACAGTCAGCACCCCTGTGTTTCTTCTGGCTTGCTCTAACCTCCTTCAAAGGAATTAGACCAGACGTTTGGCCCATTAGTGGCTTTGTACTGTTTATAGATCTAGAGATCTGTTCAGCTTGCCTATTCCTAGGAGAAAACCTTCGAGCCAGTAAAAAATATGTAAGGATCCATGTGTGGAATTAGATATGATGAGGGTAAGGGGAACTAAACATAAGGTGAAACAGAAAAAGTAGACAAGAGATTATGAGTTTGAGGAAGGAGAGAGGATAAGATGGATCAATGTGACAGAAAGAAGTTAATTTTTTAACATCTTTACTTAAATATTTGAGATATTTTGCAGTAGACCACAGTATGCTGCACCTTAGTATCTGAAGTATCACTTCAGCATTAGAATCAGAAAAAAGATATCAGGTTTACTGCCTTTCTAGTTTATGTACTTGGACTTGCCATATTCTCACAAGCTATTTTTGGACCTCTCTTTCCCACTACAGGTAACAAGTTCTCCTCCTCTCATGCTTGTCTGATGATAGTTGGCGTATGGTGCTATGCCTCAGTGTTTGCTGTGGGGCCCTTGGCACACTGGGGCCACTACGGCCCTGAGCCTTATGGGACAGCATGTTGCATAGACTGGTAAGTGTCTGTGGTAATTAAAAGGTGAACCACTACAATTAGTGCTTCAGTTTGCTATACATCTCACAAAAACAAGCAAATAAACAAAATGTAAACATGAACTGCTACAAAATGCTAACTTCTGCTAGCATGTCTATGTGATTCGTGATGTTATGTAACATACTAACATGTCTCACCCTGCATGTAAACACCAGTGAGATATCTAGGACTTCCTAAAGGCCTGAAGTGACATTTTGAAGTGACACCCACTGGAAATCAAAACATGCTTGGTTGATTCCACCGTCGATGATTAATTAAGCATTTCAGCTCCTGAAACTGAAATACATTATCAAGTCAGGTATAGCAAAAGACCCTAACTGGATAATTTACAAGTTTTTGTTTGACATTTCAAGATTAGAAACTTTTCATTTCCAAATGTATCAATGTAACAACAATAATGCAACAAAAAAACAATAATGCAACAAAAAAATGTAAGAAGTTGTTTTAATGTTATTTAATGGGTTATTATCAACAAGGCGGATAATAGGTAAAAATGTCACTAAATTTAATTTAGAAATTACAAACACATATTTTTCAATTCTCCAAAATCATTAGGCTTTCTCTAAACATCTCTTCTGCTGAAAGAAAAAAAAGAGTTTCAGAAAACATAACATCACATTCAAAGTAATATGAACACCCAAGATTCTTCAACCCCCATTGCAAATTAGGTTTATTGGTAAAACATTCAGCTCTTTGCAATATACAAATCAAACCAGAACAATTTAAATAACTAAGCATAACTAATTTTCCACCCTCTGAATAGAATTCCTTATAAGAGCCCACATTTGCATATCAGGTGTTGTCTTAAGCACACTTGATGCAACTAATCAAGGGTAGCATTAGTAGCATCAGGTGTGCTTGAGATAGAACATATCAAATACTGTCTTATTCAAATGCTTGGCCACCCCTTGATAAATAACAGATTTTGGTGATTTTTTAATTGATAAAATGTTCACAGTCTCTCTAGGAAATGGAAAAAATACCCAATATTTTCAGCAAACATTGATGCATGGTTACTTTTTATGCCATAAATTGAACAAAAATAAAAAAATAAAAACATTATTATGGCACTGTGCAAAAGTTTGGGCACCCTAAGAGTTCCAAAGTCTCAGATTCTTTTTACAAGGTTACAGACTTTAATCAGCTCGTTTGATCTGATGCACTGCAACAGCTGTCATCAGTAAATGTCAGCTGGTGCCAATTTCAAAGCTTTACAAATATTCTGACTTGTCAAACCTTGTGCACACACTTGTGGACTCTCAACAACCATGGGTTCCTCTAAGCACCTGGGTAGCAGCATTGATGACCAGAATGCAGGAGAAGGCTACAAGAAGATAGCAAAGCATTGTCAGCTTGCAGTTTCCACAGTGAGAAATGTAATTAAGAGGAGGCAGTTCAGGGGAACTGTGGAGGTCAAGATGAGATCTGGAAGCCCGAAAAAACTCTCGGAGAGAACTGCTCGTATACTGGTCAGAGAGAAATCAAAACCCCCATTTGACTGCAAAAAATCTGCAGAAACACAGTTTTGAGATTCTGTTCTGTGGAGCAATAAATCAAAACTTTTCGGGCTATGGATCAGCAGTGTATCCGGAGGAGGAAGAATAGAGCATATGCTGAAAAGAACACCTTGCCTACCGTGAAGTATGGTGGTGGCTTAGTGATGCTCTAAGGCTGCATTGATTTTTCTGTCGCTGGTAACATGCAGTGTTTGGAAGGTAAGATGGATTCAGTCAAGTGTCAGGAAATCCTAGAAGAAAATGTCATGCCACTTTTTAGGAAGCTGAAGTTTGGGCATGACTGGACCTTCCAACAGGACAAAGATCCCAAGTACACCTCAAAGTCCAAAAAGGCTTGGTTCAACCCCATGGAAAATCTCTTGTGGGATTTGAAGAAGGCAGTAGAAGCACACAAACCCAGTTATATTAGTGAACTGGAGGCCACTGCCTGTAAGGCACGGGCTAAGATTTCTCAGGAAAACTGCCAGAAGCTGGTGTTTGGCTTTTTATCACATTTTCAGCAGGTCAGAAAAAGGCAGCTCTACTGAAAGATGCTTATCACAAAGGGGTTGAGTCATTTTGAGACTGTAGTAGCTACTAAAAAATACATTTTCTGTTGAAAATGGAGGAACCATTTGTAATATTAGTTGAACTGAGCTATTTAAATTTTTGTGTTATTTGTTTATTGCAAACAGGTGAAAGTTGTAAATTTTGCCAATAAAGCTGCAATGGGAGTTGAATGATTTTGTGTGCATCTGTAAATAACTCAGATGAGAGTGTGTTCAGTGGCCTTACTGTTCTCTCCTACATTTAATTCTCTCAGGTATGCACCCAAATACGATGTACTAGCCATGTCCTACATCGTCTGCCTCTTTCTCTTCTGCTATGTTGTCCCCTGTACCATCATCTTCCTGTCGTACACCTTCATACTCCTGACAGTGCGCGGGTCACGGCAAGCAGTGCAACAACACGTCTCACCCCTGACAAAGACAACAAATGCACATACTCTTATCGTAAAGGTAAGCAGGCATGAAAGTAGTGTTGGTAGTGTGTTACAGCTGCACTTCATATCCAAAAACTTGTGCACATCTCTTGCCAGTGACAAAGCTGAAATCTGCAGGTGAATGCACTCTAGTTGCATGGTTAGACTGGTACAGGACTGGTTCCTAGACAAAAACTAAGACTAGCTTTTGCAACGGAATGATGAATTATCATTGGAAATTATTTGGTCTTGAGCCCTGGGTCTGGTTCTTACTGTTACTTTTCCTGATTTGTAAGAGTAACGACCTGACGGATTGATCTGGTCTGGACAAGGAGTAATCCTAGTCCTGGTTAATTTTCCTTTCAGTGAAGAATGTCCATTGAGAATGTTAAGTAGTTCAAAACTAGGCTTAGTCCTTGTCTGGGATACCAATCCTTAGTGTCCTGACCATGGTAAAGAACACAGCTGCCCAAAGATGATCTATGAGGATGTTTGTTCTGACCCACAAGAACATTACCCTAACCCTACCGTGTGGCAGCTTTCTTTAATGGATTTTTGTTCTCCTCACAGCTTTCTGTGGCAGTATGCATCGGCTTTCTGAGTGCTTGGACCCCTTACACCATAGTTGCAATGTGGGCCGCATTTGGCGAGTCAATGCATGTCCCACCCATTGGCTTTGCCCTTGCAGCAATTTTTGCCAAATCCTCCACGATCTACAACCCTGTGGTCTACCTGCTGTTGAAACCCAACTTCCGCAAGTCTCTGACCAATGACACAGCTGAAATCCGCAGAAGAATATGCTCCAGTCCCTGCAAGGGAAGCCCTCTTCCCGAAGAGAAGGATCTGGACCCTCAAACATCCCAACGATGTTACAACAAGGACATTAGCAACTCCACTCGTCTTTCCAATGGTCTACCAGAAAGCCATGGAGCATGTCTCCACTGTGCCGAGTCCCACTGCCAACAGCCTACACCTCAAAGGACTGCCCGCGTGTTGACTGGCTCCTCACTCAGTGAGGTGACTTTGAGCCAGATGTCAGAGAAAATGCAAGCAGACTTCATATGAGCACTCCAAAGATTGTCTGACGAATGCCAGAAAGAGGCAGACAGATGGGTGGTGACAAAATGTAATTCTTGGCCACCTAAAGCCTGTTTCTTGTGCTGGATGAATGCATAAAATTATTCAGACAACAAATGCAAAAGGGATGATACAATGTGAGTCACTTTATTCAGATTCATTATGTCCTGATAACTTCCAGATCCAAGTCGGCTCCTATCCAGTGGACTGGACAGCTTGTGGCAACAGCATGTTGGGGGACATTCAGAGCCCCCAAACTAGTCTAGCTCTCCTTAAACATCAAGAAGAACTCTGGGAGCCCAGCCATGTACAAGCATACAGTGGAAAGAAAAACATCTGGTTTATTCATTCGTTCATTTATTCCTTCA
>JBBPCX010070560.1:0-10566 GCA_037974365.1 Hydrocynus forskahlii
ATGTGATTAATTAGATTAATTAATCGCCACACCATGTAATTAATTAGATCAAAAATTTTAATCGCTTGACAGCACTACTTAGAAAGTTTGTGGTTGATACTGGAAAGGACTGGGACCTACTTGTTGTTTGCATACCGGGAGGTCCCACAGGTATCAAAAGGATTCTCCCAATTTGAGCGCCTGTATGCGCACCAGGTCTGGGGCCCACTGGACGTTCTGAAAGAGACCTGGGAAGGAGAGACTTCAGGCAAAACAGACATCATGTCCTGAAGATGAGGGAGATGCTGGCAGCTGCAACAGCCACGGCTCAGGAGAACCTCCAGAAAGCCTAAGCTCAGCAGAAGGTGTGGTATGACCAGTCGGCCCGTCTTCACTGTTTTCAGCCTGGTGATTGGGTCCTGCTCTTGTTGCCCAGCACAGACAACAAGCTGCTTGCGAAATGGCAGGGGCCCTTGTAACAGCTGGGTCTGTTACCAGTTTTCCACGGGGGGGGGTTGCGCTACTGATTTTGAGGCTTATTTCTTTTCACTCTATAAAAGAAGCAGAGGAAGCTAGACTAAGCTAGCAGCAGCAGCAAAACCTCATCGAACCTTCATGCGAACCTGCGCGTTCCAGATGCATGTAAGTGAACCATGTCTTGTATATCCAGTATTCTTGGTGGTTTGACAATATGTATATATATTTAATGGTTAATGGGCACTCCACCTGCTGGGTGAGGCAGGTGGTTTTTTTGTATCTACTTTTGTCTCTCTTCTTGGGTCTGGTGTGTGTGTCCGGTCAGTGGTCTGTGGCGAAGGGTCGCCTTCCGAAACCTACTCTTCCAGACGGGTCCCAAGAAGGCTACATGGAGGCAAATGTTCCTGAGCCAAGACGGCCAAGCGTCCCGGCTGTAAACGGACTTTTGAATGGACTCTTCTTGGGGTTGTACATATGGGTTATGTGGGAAAAGGGTGTCTGTGTATGTATGTATGTGACAATATAATCTGTGGATATAACTTTCTTTTGTCTGGTGGTTTGTTCCCTGACCTTCAGTTCTGATAACAGCCTTTCTTGCACAGAGGCAGGTTTGTTACAGTGGCGCCCAAACAGGGACCACCAGTTTGTAGCAATGTGTATTGTAATATTGCTGCTGTTAGCCTTAGCTTAGCTTCCCGGCTATTAGCGACAGCATTACCTTCTACCCGTTTACACCGATACATTAAGCATGCACAGACTCCAGCCATATTTCCCCGCTTTATTTGATCCAGCAAGCACAATCACTTTCAGATCATCCCAACATTAAAACTTCCAGTATGGACGTGTCCGAAGCGCGAGCCGAGGGGCAGCCGGAAACTTCTCGGTGAGCTGATCGCACTGCACGTCCCTTTGTGACCCGGCGCGAGCCGGTACGAGACCTCATCTACACCCTCAAGAGTCTTTATCTCGAGTCCGAAGAAGAGGGGTATGGAGATGAGGAAAGGGAAGCAGTGGGAGTCACACGACGGACTGAACTCTCGTCAAGCCTGACGAGGAGCCACTACTACCGCCGCCTCTGCCAGCGGAAGAAGATGAGCCAAGCCTCGTCACCTCTGTGCTCGCTACTCGCCTCAGCCAGCTGGAGGAAGCTCTTCTGGCTCTGGAAGAGAGGATAGAAAGAAGGGTGAGGGATCTGGGGGAGCAGATGAGAGAAATGCAGCGACAGCACTCAGCGGACATGGTGAGCTGCCAGCGGCAGATAGAGAACGCTCGTGCCGACTTACAGCAGTTATGCCAAACTATAAAACATCCGTACGAGGTACAGGTTTTACACTGCTCCTCAAAAAATAACTCTGTACCTGGCTAACCCATTACCACAGGTGTCCAGCGTGGTGACCGAAATGATCCACTCCCTGGTCAGCAAGGCCGACATACCTGCAGAAAATAAAGAGCAATTGCAAGAACTGCTGGAGAGCTGGCCCAGGCTGTGTACGGACAGTATTGGACATACCACAATCATAACCCAGCCAGAATCTTCTCGGTCAGCCGATCGCACTACACGTCCCTTTGTGACCCGGCGCAAGCCGATACGAGACCTCATCCACACCCTCACCAGACTTTATCTCGAGTCCGAGGAAGAGGGGTATGGAGATGAGGAAAGGGAAGGAGTGGAAGTCAACATGACGGAACGAACTCTCGTTGAGTCCGACCAGGAACTGCTACCACCGCCGCCTCTGGCAGCGGAAGAAGACGAGCCAGGCCTCGTCACCTCTGTGCTCGCTACTCGCCTCAGCCAGCTGGAGGAAGCTCTTCAGGCTCTGGAAGAGAGGACGGAAAGAAGGGTGAGGGATCTGGGGGAGCCAGCGACAGCACTCAGCGGACTTGGCGAGCTGCCAGTGGCAGATAGAGAATGCTCGTGCCGACTTACAACAGTTATGCCGAAAACATCTGTACGAGGTACAGGTAGGACAGTCAATGATGGGAGGCTGGAAGAGATGTGACGCACCGCTAAAAGCCAGGGTTAGTGAGCAGCCAAAGGCCAATTCCGTCCCATTTCCCTCTGCACGGTCTGTTTCCACTGCTCCCACGGTTCAGCACAGCTGCCAGAGTGTAAACAAACCGCACGAACACGGGCAAGCCGCTAGGGGGCAGACTTTCAGCTCTTTGAATAGAGCGAGTGAGCCTTTCTCATTTTACACCACTCCTCAAAAAATAACTCCAGCGCGGTGTCCAGCGCGGTGACCGAAATGATCCACTCCCTGGTCAGCAAGGCCGACATACCTGCAGAAAATAAAGAGCAATTGCAAGAACTGCTGGAGAGCTGGCCCAGGCTGTGTATGGACAGTATTGGACATACCACAATCACAACCCACCAAATCCACACCACTGACAAAATCCCTATCCGTAAGAAAGCCTACCCAGTACATGTACATAAGCAGCAGATTGTAGAGGAGGAGATCAACCAGATGCTGGCACAAGGGATCATCCGTCCATTCACCTCACCATGGACATCACCGGTAGTACTGGTGAAGAAGAAGGATGGTGGGCCCTGAACAGCAAAACACCGCTGGACGGGTTCCTCATGCCACAAGTACATGAGGTTTTAGAATCACTGTATGGGGCGGCTTTCTTTAGCACCCTTGATCTGCGGAGCGGGTTCTGGCAGGTGGAGATGAGCCCAAATACTGTTTTGTGTATATTGATGACATTGTGGTGTATTCCAGAGACCTCGACACTCACCTCAGCCACCTACAGAGTGTGTTCTCCCTGCTTGATGCGGCCGGCCTCACCCTCAACCTGAAAAAATGCAACCTGTGTCAGCGCTCTCTTTCTTTCCTAGGCCATGTAATGTCAGAGGATGGGATTAGAACAGAGCAGGCCAAAGTGGTAGCGGTGCAATCTTACCCCGTCCCACGCAACATCAAAGAAGTGCAGCGCTTTTTGGGACTCTCGGGTTGGTACCACCGGTTCATCCCCCATTTCTCTGAGCGTGCGGCTCCTTTGCACGCCCTGAAGAAAAAAGGAACAGTGTGGAGATGGACAGCAGAATGCCAGACCGCCTTTGAGGACCTAAAGCGAGCCCTGCAAAGTTCTCTGGTTCTGACACCACCCGATTTCCATCGACCATTCATAGTCCAGACTGATGCCAGCAACATGGGCCTGGGGGCAGTGCTTACCCAAGAACACGAAGACGGAGAGCATGTGCTGGCCTACGCGTCCCGGCTGCTCCAAGGGGCTGAGGGTAGGTACTCCGCCTCCGAAAAGGAGTGTCTGGCGGTGGTGTGGGCTGTGGAAAAGTGGAGGCAGTATTTGGAGGGTAAGCCATTCACCATCATAACTGACCATGCAGCCCTAACTTGGGTTTTTAACCATCCAAACCCAACCTCTCGTCTCACTAGGTGAGTACTCAGACTGCAGGCCTTCGAGTGTGTGGTACAGTACAGGAAAGGGCAATGTAACACCGTACCTGATGCCCTGTCACACTGCTCGGAGGAGGAAACCACAATCGCGCACCTGGCTAAGCATCAGGGCGCCGACCAGAAATGGGACCTGCCTAGTGACTGGGGTGAGATGGAGGAGGTCCAAAAAACTGATGAAAATCTGCAATCACTGTGGAGAGAGGCGGAACGTTCATGTCCAGACTTCAACAGAATCCATTTCTGTGTATTGAATAAATACCTTTACAGGAAGATTCCCAGACCAGGTGAGGGCGGTCATCTGCAACTGGTCATTCCAACACCCTTGCGGGCACAGTACCTCCAGTACGCCCATGACAACCCTCTCAGCGGTCATCTGGGGAGGATGAAAACCCTAAGTAGGTCACTGGAGGTAGCGTACTGGCCAGAAATACGGAAAGATGTTTGGGAACATTGTAAGAACTATACCACATGTCAAGCCCACAAACCTCGTATTAGCAAACTGGCAGGCTTACTGCAGAGTACACCAGTGGTGGAGCCAGGTTACATGCTGGGGGTAGACCTGATGGGGCCCTTTCCGGGGTCTTCCCGGCTGAACGAACACCTCCTGGTTGTAGTGGACTACTGCAGCAAGTGGGTGGAGATGTTCCCTCTGCGTGCCGCGACAGCTTCTGTAATAGCCAACATTTTAATAAAAGAAATTTTCACCCGTTGGGGTACTCCAGCCTACCTCGTGTCTGACAGGGGTCCACAATTCACCTCCCAGCTTCTCAATTCCATCTGCCGCCAGTGGGGAGTCGTGCAGAAACTCACCACCGCCTACCATCCACAAACCAACATCACCAAACGGACAAATCGGACCCTAAAGTTCATGATTTCTGGCTACATCAAGGGGAAACATAGACAATGGGACCAGTGGTTACCTGAGTTTCGATTTGCCATCAACTCCACCTGGCAGGAAAGCACTGGCTACACTCCGGCTGAAGTAGTGCTGGGGAGAAAATTGAAAAGGCCAATGGAGAGGATGCTGGACAAAAACATCTCGCCTGACCATCCGGCATATACGAGGGTGGAGAGGCAGGAGGCGCTGGTCCAGGCTGTCCAGCGCAATGTGGCTCGGGCCCAGGAACGCCAAGGCAAGTATTACAACGTTTGCCGCCGAGCTGTCTCGTACACGGAGGGCAAGCTAGTGTGGGTATGGGCTTACCTGAAGAGTAAGGCAGAAAGCTCGTTCACTGCAAAGCTCGTGCCGAAGTGGAAAGGGCCGGCCAAAATAACAAAGGTTTTAAGCGACCTTAATTATAAGGTAGAGATTGTGGGGCAGCCAGGGTCTATTACGGTGCACGTAGCCAATATCAAGCCTTTTTATGGGGTGGTCACACCCTCTTCTGAAGGGGGGGGCGTGTAACAGCTGGGTCCATTACTAGTTTTCCCCAGTATTCTTGGTGGTTTGACGATATGTATATATATTTAATGGTTAATGGGCACTCCACCTGCTGGGTGACGCAGGTGGGTTTTTTGTATCTACTTTTGTCTCTCTTCTCGGGTCTGGTGTGTGTGTCCGGTCGGTGGTCTGTGGGACGCATAACATACGAACTTTACATGCCAGACCATCGCAAGAAACACCAGGTCTTCCACATACAACATGCTGAAGAAGTGGAGTAAGAGCCCAGAACCAGAACCAGAGTCACTGCCACAGTCAGAAGGGCCAGCAATGCTGATCAGAGCAGTTGAGGAATATGGCGAGCAGTACTTACCCAGACGTGAGGAGGGAGGCAAGCTGGACTTGAGTCATCTGCCTGAGGACCGACAACACAAACTCTGCAGCGTCCTGACAGAGGGTCTCTTCACAGAGTGACTGGGGTGGACAGAGCTGGTGGAGCACTGGATTTTTTGATGGATGAGCAGCCAGTGAGGCAGACATGCTACTGGGTTCCAGAGCACCTGCTGCCTGTCCTGAAAGAGAAGCTGGATATGATGCTTCAGATGGGGGTAACTGAGCCATCCTTCAGTGAGTGAAGCAGTCCTATTATCCTGGTTCACAAGAAGGATGGGAGCCTGCACTTTTGCCTGGACTTCAGGATGGTCAACACACAGGCAAGGTTCCTATGCTGAGGATGGATGATTTGGTGGAGCACTTGGGCAAGACCAGGTTTCTGAGCACCCTTGACCTTTGTAAAGGTTATTGGCAGGTGCCATTGACGTGGGGCAGCAAGGAGCTGACTGCCTTTAGGACACTGTTTGGACATTTACATTTTATGGCAGTTCCTTTTGGCCTGCATGGAGCACCTGGTTGGTGGAAAGAGTCCACAGAGGTACAGAGGGCTTTGCTACAGCCTACCTTGATCACATAATAATTTATAGTTCCAGCTGGGAGCAGCATTTAAAGCATGTGCAGCATGTGCTTTCCTTGGTGAAGGAAGCGGGCCTCACCATCCACCCAGACAAGTGTGCTTTGGCCAAGGAAGAGACCTCATTCCTTGGCTATGTGTTGGGCCGAGGTGTCATCCGCCCTCAAGTTGGGAAGTTGGAGGCAGTCATGTCTGCTGAGCGCCCAACCACCAAAAAGCAGTTGCACTCCCTTTTAGAACTGGTTGGCTGGTACTGATGCTTTATACTCAGTTTTTCTGAGAAGGTGGCTGTACTGACTGAAATGACCCACAAATGCCAGCCAAACAAGGTGGAATGGACTGAAGAGTGTGAGATGGCTTTCAAGGCCTTGAAGGGCTCTTTGTGTCAGGAGCCTGTGCTTCTCAGTCCAGATTTTGAGAAACCTTTTACTGTTCAGACGGATGCCTCTGAGAGGGATTTGGGTGTGGTCCTTTTGCAGGGGGACCATGGACAGCTCCAGCTAGTGGCTTACCAGCTGCAAGCTGCTGCTGAGAGAGCAGAACTATTCCACTGAGGTGAAGGAATGCCTAGCCATTAAATGGGTGTTGGACCCCTTAAATACTTTTAAGTATTACTTGCTTGGGCGTAAGTTTGTGCTTAAGACTGACCATAGAGCTTTGTCTTGGCAGGGTCCGATGCAAGACTCTAATGCCAGGATCACATGGTGGTTCTTGGCTATACAGCCTTTTGACTTTGAGTTGCTGTACCGGGCAGGAAAATTAACTGTACAGCTGATTTCTAGGTCACTCAGCTTTGTTATTTAGAGTGCCAGGAAAGGCCTACTGGCATGTCTACATAGCAAAAGTTTGTATGATGTCATATTTAAAACACTTGCTTCATACGCATTGATATTTTCATCTCTCATTTGTAGTAATTTAGGTCTAGCATCAATAAATGCAGACAAACATATGTATTTATTAGTCATTACATCTGTGTTTACTCACCAACATTCAAACTCTGTGTAGCTTCCTCAGTCTTGTGGGGAAACTGAGGGACTGCACCACTTGGGTTGAAATAGAGTGGTTGGGTGGGTTTTAATTGTTGCACCTAAAACTATGTTTTATCAGCGTTTAAGGCCTTTGGGTGAAAGAGAGTGGTTTTGGGTTGTTGTTTATTTTGTATTTGTTTCTTTAGTTTCTTGTTTTTGTATAACAATGTAATTATTCACTTAACTGATTTATTTGGGGGGGGGGGGGGTGAAGTTGGAGAAGGTAATGTGTCATTTTAGGACAGGAAGTTTGGTGCCGGGTCTGTAGAGACTTAGCCTGGCTATGTTTTATTTTAATTTTGCACAGTGTTTGTTTGGAATTCTGGATGCTATTATTATATGGACAATATTGGTACAACTTTTAAGGGAATAAAGAGAACAAGGTAAAGACCTTTCCTCTCCTGCCTATTCCCCCACCGACCATTTGGTCACAGTTCCTGTTAATGACATTAGAAAAATATGCCCTTTTTGCTCTGCCCAACTCAAGATTGTATCTGTCGAGTCTGTCTTTGAAAATTTCAGTCAAATTGTTTAGTTTGCCTCCAGAGGTGCTCTGCTTTCCTGTATTCTCTCTTCTGATTTGTTACTCCTGAGAAATTTCTCCATGGTGCTTTCTGTTTGCCTGAAATGGTTTTTACCTTCAGTGGTGTAATAGCATCAAGGACCCTGATCATTCTAGAGTTAAAATGATTAATAAATTCATCTACAGACTCTGCTTTATACTTGGAGTCACAGATATGGCTACCATAAAGACAGCCCTGGTATTTTCATTGATTTACCTATTTTTGACAGTCCTACAGCCAGTTTGGATGATAGGGCAAACCAATGCATCAAAGAAAACACAGTGATGGTCTGACAGACCTATCTAAAACATTCACAAAAGTAACACTGAGGCCTTTACTGATAACCAAGTCCAGTGTGTGACCTCGGATATGAGTGGTCCCGGTTCTTGCTGTGTGACTTCAAAGGTGTCGAATATGGCAGCAATTTCTTTGGCAGTACTGTTGTTCCGAACGTCAGTATAGATATTAAAATCTCCTGCAATGATAAGAGTTAAAATCAGTGGAAATTAATGACAGCATTTCAGAAAACTCATCAATAAAATTAGGACACTCCTTGGTGGCCTGTAGATAATTACAAGCAGAATTCTCAGTGAGCATTTTATGACAATACAGAGATGGTTACATGAATGTTCTTGTCTTGCGTTGCGCTATTGTTACTGTCTATCCTTTTATGTTTTCTGTTGTCTTACTATCTTTCTTGTTGCACTGAGCATGCTAATAACACAACAATATCCCTCAGGATAAAGTTATTTCATATATTATCTTACTTTACCATTCTATGTAATATACTGTAGCGCAGCATTGCATTCCTTAGACTCCTCAGTTTGACATAATTCACAATTTTGTAGTATTCTTATGATTTTGTCCATTAATGTTCTTTCACAACACTCAGCATTATGCAAATACATCATATAATTGGGAATTTCCAGTAGTAAAACAAATGCATCAATTTACTGATTAGCTGATGTCCATGCTAATAAAATCATATACGATATATGTCTTCCTAACCGGACTGTTAGCTCTCTGGCTTTATAATAGTAAAAATACATAAAAAGTAAAAACGTTTTTCTTTATAAATAAATCTTAAAATCTCCCCTTTGAATCTATTGCCAAGTAGCCATGTGTCGAACAACAGGATGGATAAATGTCTCATACTTTTTAAAAAATACACAAACATTGTCTGCAAAAACTACAAAAACAGGCCACTTTGATCTGTTTTCATGATGTCACAAGAATGTATATATTTAATTTCTTCCTACATTTTCAGCCTATAGCAGTTTGCCTCCAGGAGTACTGCTTTTGAAATGATGTGCAATACATTTACATTTCTGGCATTTGGCAGGCGCTCTTATCCAGAGTGACATATATCAGTGCTCCACATCTGTTCTTCAAACCTGAACATCTATACTTAAATCAATATCCACTATTAAACCAAGTTACTGCCAGCTAAGTTACACACCTAAACAACTCCTCTCTAAGAAAAGTCAGAGGTTAAAGTAAAAGTAAGGAAGACGTGGAGTTAAGAGTGCTCAAAGGTTGTTTTTTTATAAATATAGGGAAGAAGAAATGAATAGGCAATAACCCACTGTGCCTTTAAGATTAATATATGTAAGTGATCTTGGTTCTGCCTGTGACCTTGTATTAACTAGGCCACTTGTGGCAAAAATAGCCTCTTTACATCTAAACAATAAAGTCAGGTTGGGACAGAGATGAAAACGAATTATGACTATTTGTTATGAATAAAACCAGTTGTCATAAATGAGAAAAAATAAAATATAAGAAAAATGAAGAATTTGGGGTCTTTTCCCTCATTATTCAGTGTCCCATTAAATAAGGGTCCTTTTGAGTTTGATATGTGGATTTTTTGGACTGTCCTTGCCATGTCCGTACTTTGATGAATGGTCCAGCTTGTTGTAGAATAAGTCCAGCTTGTTGTAGAAGCCTGGGTCATTTCTGGTCCATGGATAACATCTATACCTTATTAACAGCCAAATAAATGAAGTTAATAATTAATGTGCCCCCTCTGTTGTGGTTCAGTTTGGTCTGCCGGGATACTTTTTTCACCATCTTATTCAGAAGAAACTAAGTGTTGTTTTCCTATGCAAATAACACCTGTGATTATCAGGTAGATGTGCACCGTGCACAGTCTTCATTCACCTGTAATTTAAGACACATATGAATATTTCATCATCAATGTTGACTGCCTCCCCTCTTTGTTGATGATGGCGCATGAGTAATGAAAGCAGGTATTATATCCACCATTATATCCAATGATGAATGTCTTATATTAGCCCAAAACAAATTACCCAGTGGTCCATGGAATTAACACTTAAGATCCAATTAGGGCTATAGTAGAAATATGGGATGTATGGAATATAGTCCAAAATCAGGCACACACACAAAATAAATCCATATGTAAAGGTTAATTCCACTTCAAATTATCCAAACTTTCTCATAATCACAGCAAATTAAAACAATTCTAATGTGCAGAAGGTCAGACTGAATGGATGTGATGTGTTTTGTTCTAGAGAAGTTTACCTGGTCAGTGCTGATAGGAACCCAACACAAGAATATATCCCTTACATAAATATATCCAAAAATGGTTATGAATTTACTACCTGATGGCAAAACATTTTTTTTTCAAATTCATTGATAGGTGGCTGCAGGCTGTCAAAATCATAAAATAAATTTTTTATTCACACCTATTTTGATAAATATTATGTCAAAACATAATAGAACCACATTATATATA
>JBBPCX010070561.1:0-10565 GCA_037974365.1 Hydrocynus forskahlii
GCCAACATCTGCTGCACGAGGAACAATCTCAGCCACCAGAGAGCCGCCAGTCTGTACTGGGTACAGAACCTGAGGAGTGTTGTCATTCTGGTCATGGATAATAATATGTAAAGTCACGTTAGTGCTGAGTGGAGGAGATCCGCCATCCTGGGCTTTAACGCATACGTTAATATTCTTCATTTGTTCATAATCGAAAGAACGCACTGCGTATACCTCTCCATTATCAGCGTTTATTGAAATGTAAGAAGACACAGGGGATCCAGCTACATTTGATTCCTTCAGAAAATAAGACATACGCGAATTCTGGTGTGAGTCAGCGTCATGCGCGCTCAGAGTGAATATGGATAATCCAGGAGAGTTGTTCTCAAGCACATGCATGGAGTAAACGCTCTTTTGAAATGTCGGTGGGTTATCATTGACATCAGAGACTTTAAGGATCAAAGATTTCTTACTGAAAAGTGGAGGTGACCCTGAGTCTGTGGCTGTAATCGTAATGTTATATTCTGCCACACGTTCACGATCGAGAGGAGCATCAGTTACGAGGGTATAATAGTTTCGTAACGAAGACACCAGTTTAAAGGGCATGTGTGAATTAATTTTGCAGTCCACCAGACCATTGTCTCCGGCATCCAGATCTTTTATGCTCAGTATTGCTATTGTTGTACCAAGAGCAGAATCTTCAGCCACTGGGCTCGAAAACTGCATGACAGCGATAGTTGGAGCATTGTCATTTACATCAATTAAATCAATTATAACTTTTGCAGAGCCTGCTAATCCTCCTTGATCTTTAGCTTCTATGCCTATCTCGTATTTCTTTGCCTTTTCAAAATCAAGAACACCAGACAGTGTCATCACACCACTCATCTCATTTAACTGAAATATTTCTGCTACGTTACCCTTTAGATTAGCAAAGCTGTACGTTACGAGACCATAGGACCCACTATCTGCATCACTTGCATTAACAGTTGTGATATATCTTCCCTTATTTGAATTCTCTGCTACAGTCACTCTGTAAACCGACTGGTTAAATTCTGGTGCGTTGTCATTTGCATCTAACACAGTGACCTCTATTTTCACATTACCAGACCTTTGTGGATTTCCTCCATCGACCGCTGTGAGAGTCAGAGTAAGATGAGGATTTTGCTCTCGGTCTAATGGCTTCTTAAGCACCATCTCAGCATATTTAACGCCGTCAGGACGTGAGAGCTGTTTCAGAACAAAATTTTCGTTCGGTGATAGAACATAACTCTGTAGAGCGTTTTGCCCTACATCCGGGTCATCCGCGCTGCCGAGTAGGAAACGCGCCCCTGGCGTGGCCGATTCGCTTATTTCGAGATTGATTTCATCCTTGGGAAAAACAGGAGAGTGATCGTTAACATCCTGTATTTCCACTGTAACGTGATGTAGTTCCACTGGATTGTCGAGTATGATTTCTAGTGTGATACTACAAGGAGTGATTTCAGCGCAGAGCTCCTCTCGGTCTATTCTCTGGTTTACAACCAGCGCCCCGTTGTCTGTTTTGAGCTCCGTGTATTCAGCGCTCTCCCCGGACACGATGCGAGCACGGCCCGCTCGCATTCTTTTCACATCCAGACCGAGATCATGGGCGATGTTCCCAATAAGCGACCCTTTCTTCATTTCTTCCGGAACAGAATAACGAATCTGAGCGCTGATGCTCGAAAGAGCACAAAGAGTCACGACGAACAACACCTTCCATTGGATCACGCGACGCGATGGTTGTAGCACAGAGAAGGCAAAGGAAAATATATGCCTAGAGATGCTGATGACCATATTTACGACGTAAATGTTTATAAATAAAAATGAATCAATCTAGAAAAAAAAATATATCCGATGTACAGATAAACAGGTCAAAACGGCTGAACTATTACTCTCATGTCCTCGGCAGTCCTTCCTTGCATCTGCTAACGTCGTGAGGACAACACACAAAGGGAATTAGCGCTTGATTTCTCAGTACAGCTCCTATTCAGCGATCAACAGCGGCCCTCAGAGTGGAATAAGTGTAATGACGCTTTCAGTAAATGCGAGAAAAAGCTTTCTTTTGACTTCATGTTAAAAACAAGGCCATATCTAACATACTACTACTACTACTACTACTATTACTATTACTACTACTACTACTACTACTAATACTAATACTAATACTACTACTACTGCTACTACTAATAATAACAACAATAATAATGTCAACAACAACAAAAACAGTAATAATAATAATAATAATAATAATAGTAATAATAACAATAATGTATTCCTATTGCTGTTGTTATCATCACCACCACCACATCATCATGATGATCATCGTAATCACCGTCATCATCATTATTATTATTGTTATCTTGAAAGTATGCTTTCCAACAATTTAGTGAATTTCAGCAAGTTAGGGAACACAATTAAATTTTATTTCATTGATTCCCTGTAACCTCTGTTTGTTTACGTTTTCTTTGCTTCTAGCAGACGTGATCTAAATGATCAGGTATTGGTGTGGGACACGTGGAAATGCAAGGCCAAGAGTGCCCATTTGGCTATGCAGCATAGGCAGCCCTGTTTTTCTGTCGCTGTCCAATAGTCATGGTGCTGAAATACTGAAACTCTGCACGGGATACAAAAATGTACAAAGCCTACTGCTGCTAGGCAGTGGAATTTCTGTCAGTTTTTGAAGCATTACAAAAAGCAGCAATGGCTTAAATTAGAATAAAATGAAGTTTAAGAGAAGTGGGCGCACTGTACAAGTATATACCGAAAACAATGCATAATACACATTTTAAACGCATTGTGGTAGCATTAGACCGAATGTCCTACATATTAAGCCTTTTAAATAACTGTAAATAACTGTTCCTGTCATAAACTAAGCTACATTTCCTCGTGCATTCTCCAAGATTACAACATTGCTGCATGTTTCAGTTTGTGCTTACCAATTTCGAAGAATCCTGAGCCACTAAGATGTCGTTTTCCTCGTTTATGCGCCTCATCGTCTCTGTGGAACTCGGGTCCGCCACTAAGACACTCTGTCCACCGAGTGTAGAATATTTACAATCACTTTTCCTCGAATTCGCCGTCATACAAGCATCATAATTGTACATGTGAGGCAGAGTTCCAGTAACTCCAGTGTCTCCGTAAGCGGGTGGATAGTACGGAATAACTGGGAGATTGGACTGATAGAAGATACGAGACTGCCTCCATCTATAGATTTTTACTGATATTATAACCACCACAGTTGTGATAAAAAGGAAGGAAACAACAGCCAGTGCTAAAACTAAATAAAAAGTCAGGTATTCATTGTATTCTTTGCCGTGCGTAAAGTCTGTGAAGCCCGAGAGCAATTCAGGGAAACTGTCCGCTACAGCTACATTGATGTTAACTACAGCTGAGCGAGATGGCTGTCCGTTATCCTCCACAACGACAGTGAGCTTCTGCTTCATAGCATCTTTATCAGTGACCTGGCGCACAGCCCGTATCTCTCCATTTTGTGGGCCCACTTCAAACAGTGTCCTGTCTGTGGCTTTCTGGAGTTTGTAGGAGAGCCAGGCGTTCTGTCCAGAGTCCACATCAACAGCCACTACTTTAGTGACAAGATAGCCAATATCTGCTGCACGAGGAACGATCTCAGCCACCAGAGAGCCACCAGTCTGTACTGGGTACAGAACCTGAGGAGCGTTGTCATTCTGGTCTTGAATAATAATATTTAATGTCACGTTTGTGCTGAGTGGAGGAGATCCGCCATCCTGGGCTTTAACGAATACGTAAATATTCTTCATTTGTTCATAATCGAAAGAACGCACTGCGTATACCACTCCACTATCAGCATTTATTGAAATGTAGGAAGACACAGGGGATCCAGCTACATTTGATTCCTCCAGAAAATAAGAAATACGCGAATTCTGGTGTGAGTCAGCGTCCTGCGCGCTCAGAGTTAATATCGATATTCCAGGAGAGTTGTTCTCAAGCACATGCGTGGAGTAAAAGCTTTTTTGAAATTTCGGCGGGTTGTCATTGACATCAGAGACTTTAAGGTTTAAAGATTTCCTACTGAAAAGTGGAGGTGACCCTGAGTCTGTGGCTGTAATCGTAATGTTATATTCTGCCACACGTTCACGATCGAGAGGAGCATCAGTTAAGAGGGTATAATAGTTTCGTAACGAAGACATCAGTTTGAACGGTATATGTGAATTAATTTTGCAGTCCACCAGACCATTGTCTCCGGCATCCAGATCTTTTACGCTCAGTATTGCAATTGTTGTACCAACAGCAGCATCTTCAGCCACCGGGCTCGAAAACTGCATGATTCCAATAGTTGGAGCATTGTCATTTACATCAGTTAATTCGACTATAACTTTTGCAGAACCTCCCAATCCACCTTGATCTTTAGCTTCTATGCCTATCTCGTATTTCTTTGCCTTTTCAAAATCAAGAACACCAGACAGTGTTATCACACCACTCATCTCATTTAAATTAAATATTTCTGCTACGTTACCCTTCAGATTTGCAAAGCTGTATGTTACGAGACCATTTGATCCACTGTCTGCATCACTTGCATTAACAGTTGTGATATATGTTCCCTTACGTGAATTTTCTGCTACAGTCGCCCTGTAAATTGACTGGTTAAATTCTGGTGCGTTGTCGTTTACATCTAGAACAGTGACCTCTATTTTCACATTACCAGACCTTTGTGGATTTCCTCCATCGACCGCTGTGAGAGTCAGAGTAAGATGAGGATTTTGCTCTCGGTCTAATGGCTTCTGAAGCACCATCTCGGCGTATTTAACGCCGTCAGGGCGTGAGAGCTGTTTCAGAACAAAATTTTCGTTATGTGACAGAACATAATTCTGTAGAGCGTTCACGCCAACATCCGGGTCTTCCGCGCTACCGAGTAGGAAACGCGACCCTGGTGTGGCCGATTCGCTTATTTCGAGATCAATTTCGTTCTTGGGAAAAACAGGAGAATGATCATTAATATCCAGTATTTCCACTGTAACGTGATGTAGTTCCACTGGATTGTCGAGTATGATTTCAAGTGTGATACTACAAGGAGTGATTTCAGCGCAGAGCTCCTCTCGGTCTATTCTCTGGTTTACAACCAGCGTCCCTTTGTCTGTTTTGAGCTCCGTGTATTCAGCGCTCTCCCCGGACACGATGCGAGCACGGCCCGCTCGCATTCTTTTCACATCCAGACCGAGGTCATGGGCGATGTTCCCAACAAGCGACCCTTTCTTCATTTCTTCCGGAACAGAATAACGAATCTGAGCTCTGATGTTCGACAAAGCACAAAGAGTCACGACGAACAGCACCTTCCATTGGATCACGCGACAAGAAAGTTGTAGCCCAGAGAAGGCTAAAGAAAATATATCTTTCAACATGCCGATGACCATGTTTACAACGTAAATGTTCATTAAAAATATTGAGTCAGTCTACAAACAGGAAATGATACAGGCTTTAAAGATAAAACGGTCAAAACGGCTGAACAAACCCTCTCATATCCTCGGCAGTCCTTTCTTGCGTCTGCTAACGTCATGAGGACAGCACGCAAATGGAGTCAGCATTTGATTTCTCAGCCCAGCCCCTATTCAGCGATCAACAGCGACTCTCAGAGTAGAATAAGTGTAATAACGTTTCCAATAAAAAGGAAAAAAGGCTTTCTTTTGACCTCATCTTAAAGATACGATCACATCTAGCAGCACAGTAATAATAATAAAGATAATAATAATGATAATAATAATGATAATAATAATAATAATAATAAGGAGAAGAAGAAGAAGAAGAAGAAGAAGAAGAAGAAGAAGAAGCAGGCGAATCACCGCCACCATCAGCACTATTATTACTATTATGATTATGATTATTATCATTATTATTACTATTATTATCATTATTATTCTCTCCAAATCCTTTAGTGGATTTTGTCAAGTTAGGGAGAACGTTCAATATTACCTCTGTTTGTGTACTAAATAATCAGCTATTTGCAGGAGAAGTATAAAGGCAGGGCCAGGAGCCCCTCCTTGACCTACGCAGACGCAGTCTTGTGTTTTGTCGCTGTCTCTTGTGTTATGTCGCTGTCCGACAGTCGTGGTGCTGAAATACTGGAAACTGTGCATGTCACAGAAGGAAGTCTGTTGCAGTTAGGCAGTAAAATTTCTGTCAGTCTTTGGGGCATTACAAAAAGCAGTAATTCCTTAATCTGTGCATGTATCTACCATTAAAATGCGTATTGCTTATTTTAACGAAATCATCGTAGCATGACTACAAATTGATGAAGCATTTCATACAAAAGACTGCTCACATTATAAACCACTACGTTTCATCTTCCTAAGCTTACAGCTTTGGAGCATGTTCCAGCTTGTGCTTACCGATTTTGAAGAATCCTGATCCACTAAGAAGTCGATTTCCTCGTTTGTGCGCATCATGGTCTCTGTGAAACTCGGGTCCACCACTAAGACACTCTGTCCACCGAGTGTAGAATACTTACAGTCACCTTTCCTCGAGTTCGTCGTCATACAAGCATCATAACCGTACACATGAGGCAGAGTTCCAGTAACTCCAGTGTCTGCATAACCGGGTGGAAAGTACGGAATAACTGGGAGATTGGACTGATAGAAGATACGAGACTGTCTCCATCTGTAGAGCTTCACTGATATTATAACCACTACAGTTGTGATAAAAAGGAATGAAACAGCAGATAATGCTAAAACTAAATAAAAAGTCAGGTTATCGTTGTATTCTTTACTGTTTGTAAAGTCCGAGAACTCTGAGAGCACTTCAGGGAAACTGTTTGCTACAGCTACATTAATGTTAACTACAGCTGAGCGAGACGGCTGTCCGTTATCCTCCACAATAACAGTGAGCTTCTGCTTCATAGCATCTTTATCAGTGACTTGGCGCACAGTCCGTATCTCTCCATTTTGTGGGCCCACTTCAAACAGCGCCCTGTCTGTGGCTTTCTGTAGTTTGTAGGAGAGCCAGGCATTCTGTCCAGAGTCCACATCAACAGCCACCACTTTGGTGACAAGATAGCCAACATCTGCTGCACGAGGCACGATCTCAGCCACCAAAGAGCCACCAGTCTGTATTGGGTACAGAACCTGAGGAGCGTTGTCATTCTGGTCTTGGACTACGATTGTCACCATAACTTCCGAACTTAATGGAGGGGATCCGCCGTCGCGCGCAGTCACGTTAAAGGAAAAACTCTTCATTTGTTCATAATCAAACGATCTCACAGCATGTATCACTCCACTTTCTGAATCTATGGATACTAACGAACTTATCCTCATAGCTGGTATTATTTCTTGATTCTCTAGAAAATAAGACAGTCGTGCGTTTTGGCCCCAATCAACGTCGACGGCAGTTACAGTCAATACAGCCAGACCTGGCGCATTATTTTCGACAACAAGTGATTTGTATTCCTTAGAAGCGAACCGAGGCTGGTTGTCGTTCACATCAGAAATTTTCACGGTAACTGTTTTATTGCTATAACGTGCTGGACTCCCTTGATCGGCAGCAAGAATATTTATTTTGTATTCAGGACAGTTCTCTCGATCGAGGCTACCATCAGTAATGATCGAATAGTAATCACTGACAGATGATTCTATTTTAAAGGGCAGATCGCGATCTATTGAACACTGAACTTCGCCATTCTTACCTGAATCTGCGTCTTCTACATTGATTACAGCTATAGTTGTTCCGGAAGGCGAGTTCTCAGGAATCACATTAGAAAAGGACATGAGTTGAATAGATGGGGAGTTATCGTTTTCGTCAAGTACATCAATAAAAATTTTACACGTATCAGAAAAACCGCCCTTATCCATGGCTTTAATATACAACTGATAGCTGTTTTCTGTCTCGTAATCTAGCATTTTCAGCACTTTAAGTTCGCCAGTATCCTGGCTAATCTTAAATAATGCTCTTGATTCTTCAGTATCTTGTGCAATGGAATAAGACACTTCGCCATTTGCGCCATTGTCAGCATCATTTGCACCAACAGTCGTTAGTACTGTACCAACTGGAGAATTCTCCCTCACTTCAACTTTATAAACTGACTGCGTGCACACCGGAGCATTATCATTAACATCCATTACCGTTATGTGGATTCTAACCGTGCCAGATCTCGAAGGAGATCCGCCATCATTTGCGATGAGAACCAAATCAAGTTCGTGTCTTTCCTCTCGATCAAGCTCGCGTTGTAAAACCATTTCTATATATTTACTACCATCGGTCTGAGTATTTATTTCTAATTTAAAATTATCAGTAGGTTGGAGTTTATAGCTCTGAATATCATTAATCCCCACGTCTATATCTACTGCCCTATCTAAATGAAAGCGAGCTCCAGACACGGCACTTTCGCTAATGTCCATGTTAACTACATCTTTGGGAAAAAACGGAGCGTTATCATTTATGTCTTGAACCTCGACCGTGACACGGTGTAGCTGAATTGGGTTTTCAATGATCAGATCAAAGCTGAAGCTGCAGGGCGTTATTTGC
Organism: Hydrocynus forskahlii; assembly: GCA_037974365.1. Taxonomy (NCBI): domain Eukaryota; kingdom Metazoa; phylum Chordata; class Actinopteri; order Characiformes; family Alestidae; genus Hydrocynus; species Hydrocynus forskahlii. The sequence continues at coordinate 8,488 of JBBPCX010070561.1, forward strand.
TTGCAGAGCTCCTCTCGGTCTATCCTCTCCTTCACTACCAGGGTGCCTTTGTCTCTGCTCAGTTCGACATATTGGCGACCGCCCTTTGTTACAACTCGAGCCTTTCCTGAAACCAGTCTACTTATCTCAATTCCCAAATCCTTGGCGATTGTGCCTACAAACGAGCCCTCTGGCATCTCTTCTGGGATTGAATACCGCACTTGGCAAACAACGACGTCCATTCCGAAAACACAGAGAAGAAAAAACATAACCTGCCATTTTAACTGCGTTGCTTGTCTCCGGTCATGCGGGGAAGCCAAACATGATCGTACATAATCCATACTGGAAACCATATTATCCTCCAACGACAGTTAATAGAAAATGTAAGAGCGATTATTTTCATCTAGCCAGGAATAGCATGACACGCGGGTTGCTCAAGAGCAAATGAAACACAAATACCCCTTTTAAAGCGTCAGAATTAAATAGGAGGGAGTAGGGCAGTTTTCCTTTCTAATCCCACTTTTGCTGTCCAATAGCGGCACTTAGAGTATGGATGCTGAAAAAGCAGTTCTTTGAAAAATGTGTACGCTTCCTGTACATTAACATTCGTTCGAAAAAGTAAGAAAAACATTAACCCTTTATCGTTAAGGCTTAACACTCTTTGTGTTCCCGGGAACATGTTAGTTGATTATGAATCCATGAATAAATATATATATATTCCAACACAACATTAGGTTGTAATATTTATATATATATATATATATATATATATATATTACTACCTAATGTTGTGTTGGAACGTTCTACTAACTCAAACTAACATTACAGGTTTTCAACTGCCATTTGCTATTCATGGCTTGGAGGCCTCATTCACCTAAGGTCATACTACTCGTTTTGTAGGAAAAAAATATTTTTTACGAAAAAATAGATAATTTTGACTGTAACACATACTAAGATGAAACATTTTGTACTGTTAATCACAGAATACCTCATTTCAGTGATTACCAACCAACAGTGTTTTTAGACCATTTAAATAGTCTTAAAAAGTGGCACAAAATAATATCTGCCCTGTTCCCGGGCAAAAATGACCGGTATGATTTATTTTGTAAAAAAAAGAAGAAAGTTCGTTTTGTTGTTGCTAAGGTATAAAAGGTGGTTGCGATGGTGTCGGAGTGGGTTGTGAAGTAGTTTTTAGGCGGTTGCTACGGTTTAGGAGGTGTTTGCTAAGTAGTTTTAGCCAGTTGCTATAGTGGATGAGGTGGTTGCTAGGGAGTTTTCAGGTGGTTGCTATGGTATACAAAGTGGTTGCTAGAGTGTTGCTAGGTGCTTGCTGTCTGGAGGAGGTGGTTGCTAAGCAGTTTCTCTGCAGTTGCTATGGTGTTGGAGGTGGTTGCTATGGTATAAAAGGTGGTTGCCGTTACTTCTAAAACCTCTGCTGAACATAACAATGAAAAAATAAACGAAACAAGAAGAAAGAAATGCCCTACCGTTTCTGGAGATTCTGGATTTTCCAGGAATTCCCTTTCTTTCACTGCACGCTGCAGCGTCTCTGTTAAACTTTGATCCACCACTAAGACACTTTGTCCGCAAAGTGTAGAATATTTACAGTCACTTTTCCTCGAGTTAGTCGTCATACAAGCATCATAATTGTACATGTGAGGCAGGGTTCCCGTAACTCCTGTGTCTGCGTATCCGGGTGGATAGTACGGAATAACTGGGAGATTGGACTGATAGAAGATACGAGACTGTCTCCATCTGAAGATCTTCACTGATATTATAACCACTACAGTTGTGGTAAAAAGAAAAGAAACAGCAGCCAGTGCTAAAACTAAATAAAAAGTCAGGTTATCATTGTATTCTTTGCTGTTCGTAAAATCCGAGAACTCCGAGAGAACCTCAGGGAAACTGTCCGCTACAGCTACGTTGATGTTAACTACAGCTGAGCGTGATGGCTGTCCGTTATCCTCCACAACAACAGTGAGCTTCTGCTTCACAGCATCTTTATCAGTGACCTGGCGCACAGTCCGTATCTCTCCATTCTGTGGGCCCACTTCAAACAGCGCCCTGTCTGTGGCTTTCTGTAGTTTGTAGGAGAGCCA